>JAHWFP010210941.1:0-28559 GCA_023313725.1 Lithobius niger | reverse complement strand
CTTTTCTTTACTCCCACCTTAGTAAACTTTTCTTTACTCACACCTTAGTAAACTTTTCTTTACTCACACCTTACTAAACTATTCTTTACTCCCACCTTAGTAAACTTTTCTTTACTCACACCTTACTAAACTTCTTTACTCCCACCTTAATAAACTTGTCTTTACTCACACCATACTAAATTTTGCTTTACTACCACCTTAGTAAACTTGTCTTTACTCACACCTTACTAAACTTGTCTTTACTCACACCGTACTAAACTTTTCCTTACTCCCACTTTACTAAACTTTTCGTTACTCCCATCTTAGTAAACTTTTCTTTGCTCGCACCTTAACCACAAGTGCCGTACAACGACCTGCAGGTAACCAGTACCTAAACAGGGACCCCGAGCACATCGACCAGCAACAGCCCAGTAGTCAGTGCCCTCGTTTCCAAACCTAGTGAATACTGTTTCGAATCCCATGACGGACCCGTACTTAAAAAAAGTATCAGAAATTAATTCATGCAACTAAGTGATACCAGCTATAAGCACCAACAACAGGTTAGAGTTGGGATTCTTGTACTAATCTCTGACTGGTGCAGTCAACACCGTAGTTTCTTCTTTTGTAAGATAATAGATTCATGAATTAATGTTTGAGAATGGTGTGTCTCGAAACACCATGGTTATTATATTCGGAGGAAATGATGCTTGTAGTTATCATGGAAGGCTTCCTTGAGGAGTCTGGTGTAGCCAAAGGGTTTTGGCGTGTTATGTAACCTCATCAATAAATCTCAACCTAAAGCAAAAATCAAATTTTAACCAATCGGCCAAGCAGCTCCAATTCTTTTCACTACACATTGAACAACAGAAAAATCTTGGTATGTACTGTTACCATTAAAATTGGGAACGTCTAAGTTTGTTAGAAAAAGTTAAACGTTGATATGACACAGACTTAATTTTTTTCTGCGTTTATGGATGTCCTAAAGAGTAAACAAGTTTAGAATTTTCCCATTTAAAGTCTGTTCTTGTTTAGTGTGCCTATCGTAATGACTCGTAATGAAATGGTTCAACAATATTTTTAATGTCTTCAATTTTTACAATCTATTCATATCATACTGACACTACTTTTATTTAAAAAGATCTTGTGACGCCAGCTATATTTCTTACGCAGAATTTAATACGCATCATCATCATTGCAAAACTGAAAACAAAAGAACGAACATATTATTAATTCTGTCCGTGCATACAGGAGAACACTACTGTGCATAAGTCAGTTTTCTTTGCCAACATACATAGTGCGAAATAGATAAATGGCCTATTATATCTGCTGGATACCAAACATGGTGAATTGATTTTTATGGTTGGTCACTCTTTCAAATTCGTTTAAATTTATATTTACATAAATATTTTATAGCGTAAACAAAAATTTTTAAGGGGAAATATTAAAATTTATTAATTAATACGTGTTGAAAAAATAACACAATCGCATGAGAAAGTTGAGTAAATTCCATATAACACGATTGGCTACTAATTGTGTTCGAGTCTTTACATAATAGCTGGTCCACTTTTAAATTGGATCAAAGCATTCATCATTGGTAGGCCACAGCAAGGAGCAGTCGTGTTCCAATACTTACTGTTTATCTCATTTTTAAATTATTAGAGTGCAATAGTGATGAGAAATCAAGAAAAACATATTGAGAACCTAAGCTGCACCCATTTTGTATGTAAGGTATAAATATTTTCATGTTTGTAGTCAAAATCAAACTTTTATTTACTACGTAATCACTGAATAATTACCTAGCATAAACATTGAAAAATGTTTCAGAGTTTGGTTTGTATGACACTTAAAGTGTTCAGTAAACTGCAGCCATGTGGTGTTGGCTGCAAACCGTAAATTAGTCATAACCCAACGACGATTCAATTCGGGAATCACTAGTACCAAGGAATGAGCTTTCAAGGTGTATGTTCGTTCTTTTTTGGAATACGCAAGTTCGATTTGATCTCCATATTTCCTTAAGGATATTTACCAGCTCGAATCAATTTCAGAGACGTGTTACTACATCTTTACCAGGAATGCCATATATTGAAGGCAGATCTGACGTTAACATATAGTTAACACTGTGATTGCGAGGACAACATAGACGTTGATCAAACCTAAATACGCCATGCAGTCTATAAAGAGATAAGGGTTTGCTAGCTTCATATCTATCTAAATGTTACGCAAACACGTTTACTTACCGGTGATGCTTTTTCGTGCACACATTCAGCCATTTTTCTCACATC
The DNA here is from genome assembly GCA_023313725.1 of Lithobius niger. Classification (NCBI taxonomy): domain Eukaryota; kingdom Metazoa; phylum Arthropoda; class Chilopoda; order Lithobiomorpha; family Lithobiidae; genus Lithobius; species Lithobius niger. The sequence continues at coordinate 26,298 of JAHWFP010210941.1, read as the reverse complement.
GTCACTCTGTAATAAAAATGTTGTTTCATTTACAATGTGTTTAATTTTCTGGGTCCTAACGAACTCAAGTAAATTGCAGATTGAGTAAATGCCAAGAGCTTTAAAAGAGTTCTCTTAGGAATGAGGAATGTTGCACAGAATTAAGTCTCTGTACAAGGGTATGACAGATTAAATATCAACTTAGTGATTCCTTTATAATAAAATGCATCCACCTCAAGCTAAAGAAAATTTTGAAACGGTTTTGTTTTCATTATGATAATAATTCAGCCGGTAAGTCCATTGCTTTACAGTTTTACTAAGACTGACACTGGACGTAAAAAAGTCAGTTTTATTTCAGTGTGTTGCCTGCAAATAAAAGAGGCGAGCAATGCTCTTGATTCAGTCAGATGCTAGATATAATTGAATAAGTTAGTTCTTCACTCATTTTCCTTCATATACTCCTATAGTTAAATTAGATTCGTCGTGAACATCAGGGCAAGTTCATGGAGAACAGACATTGCCAGTGCGGACCCCTACAGCACAATCAGTTTAGGCCTGCGAATAAGTCACCAGACCAAGTGCTATCAACTATTTCCGCGGCTGGACGAGATTCACGTTTTTGCTTCTAAAATCGATGGTGCACTTGACTATAAACGATAACATAGGAATGGGACAACATGGCACAAGACATAAACAGTACAAAAAGCATGGCCGTTTTACCATTAAAACAAACACATCTACATATATAATAGGGAGCAGGCGGCCAAGTCACCGGTCACGCCATTCCGTCGTACAATCAAGTACCCCACCCTGTAGTGCCATCTGTTGACCGGATTTGCCTTCAAATTCGGTTTGGGCACTTTTCCAACGTCTTCGAACAGATGGCGCCACTTACCAAACCTGCCATGTCGCCGTCTGTTGACGGCCTTGGACTACAAGTTCGGGTTATATCACTTTTTCCAAAATCTTCGAAGAGATGGCACCACTTACCAGACCTGCCGCACCGTTTTTGGGTTCGTTTTTTGGTATTGTTGTGGTACCAAAGCGGCCGACTTGAAGAGTTTCAAAGTTGGTAGAGTAACAATCACTGCATGCACGACCGTTGTTGGGTTTATTGGGCTTGGTATCAGAACGGAGTAACGTCCTCCATTGAAAATAGATATTTACTTCCATAACACAAATCAGCAGTGGTTCAAAGGGAGGAGGAGCAGGGATGGAGATATTCAGACCACACAATAGGAGAATCCGGGACCCACTACAGTGTTACACTCAGGTTTGCTGGAACCGGCTAGACCGGTGTATGTTACCCCGGGGGGAACAGCTAGTACTAATTATTAAACTATGTGCAGGCTTTAGTATCAACGAAAGCACCAAAGTAACCAATCGTAAGCAACAGTACGCCATTTTCCTACTCCAGAATGAATATGGAGGGACCTTCTAACTAAGCGTCGAGTGGAAAATTGTCTTCTTGGCAGGTCTTGAAACATGAGGGGAACAAATAAAACCGCTTCCATACTGGACCCCGAACACGGTGTTAGGCGTTCAGGGCTCGGCTTGTGCCCGACACTCTTCCTTCCAAATAGGTTTCCACACTGAATTGCGACATCGCGTCCAAGGTCCGGACTTTAGTTAATCTTTCTCTCGCTACAACGTTTTCGTCGCCGTCGTTGTCAATTCCCCCTTCCTCTCCCGTCCCCTCCTCCTGCTTTCCCACTATCTTTCTATTGCTTATCAGCGCTCCACGAAGCAAAACGTTTCCCTGCGCTCCGACCCTTTCCATTCTGAAACAAGGGGTCGAGGCTGTCGTCTCAAGTCCCGATCTCAATCAAGACTTGCAACTTGGAGTCGGGTCCGGACCCAAGTCGTAGTCGAGTGTGGAAAGGTCAGGCTCGGTCCGGGGCGGGCCCGGGCCGGGTCCGGACTTTTTCCCAGTGTAGAAGGGGTATAAGCCTTAGCGCGTCAGCTTTACATATAAACAAACAAGCGGATGGGGGAAGCTAGCAGAATTCCTTCTAGACACTGTGTCTCGTGCCCTCTCCAAGTGCTGCACACATTCCACAACCCAACCCTTACTAGAAAGGACTGAGAATCCTGCTATCACCCAACATATTAAATTGGGCAAGGTAGCTCAGCAGTGACAGAGTTCAATCTGGTAGCTTAGGGTGGATCTGACTTCAAGTTGTATATTTTTGTAAAATAGTGTCCAAAAAAACTTTAAATTTTACTTTTGTAATTATAAAGTATAGCTGGGGACTGGACTAGTCTAGAATTGCACCTTAACATCAGACAACATCATTGCCTGCCTATATTTATAAGCGGGCAGATTTCGCTACGAATTGATGTCGTTGGTGTGAGTAGCAATCCCATTTTTGGAAAACCCTTTAGAGTTTACATATTGAAGGATTTGCACGACGATTAATCACCATCTCCTTTTTACGTACTTTTTTTGGGATTTCTGGGCCGTTTCCAGGCGACAATAATTACTTTATTAATTCATTTCGTTTCAGGATCAATTTAGAGAAAGTTAATTGGAGCAAATAAAAAAAAATATTGGTCGTTGGACAAATTTTCTTGAACTCAGTTGCGGCCATTAGCAGCTTGTTGCCTGGCAAGACATCTTGTGTTTTTGATGCATCCTGAAGGATGGTTGGTCCTATGATGGGATGGTGCAGGCATCGCTTGGACAATTCACTCAACGCCTAACCAATCCTCAGCTGCTTATTTTTTATTTTTCAATAAATGAGACGTTTCTATACAGATTGAAGGTTTGTGACGTTCGTGCTACAAGTGAAATATGCAACCCACTGACAGTACCAATATCAAGCCATAACTTCTTACGTTTATGCCTTCGCTGAAATAACTGCCCAGTTAGGCAGAGCCTCCTACAATAGAGGCCTTATCAGCATCATCTTCCACAATGCTCTGAGAAAAGTGACACAAATAGCAGAGCAGCAGGTTTGCTAAGTGACGACAGCCGTTGAAAGACTTTGGAAACGTGCCTGGAAGTTTCGATTTGCGCATATGCCATTAATTTGAAAATTTGCCACTTGGTGTCAAGAGATGGCAGCACCTACCACTTCACCACGCTTGAATTTAGTCGCCTTTTTGGACGTGTTCTATTACGGGGTTTACTTTAGGAGGCTTTGGTATGGGACGATCACTGCCTACTATCTCACCAACCCCTATTAAAATTACCATCTCCGAACTGTTGTCTTATACACGACTGTGATTTTCAAGGGGTGTTTCTCCTGGTATAGACGAATAAGTAAAGGTGCCCGACTGCCCGTATGGCGTTATAAATCGGAAATTAAAAGATTGTTTCTAAAAATGGTGCGCAACCACCATCAAACCCCAAAAGTTGTCCCTTTTTATGATAAGAACTCCCCTCCACAGCAATAACTTGAGTTAAGACCCATCTAAAACTGTGATATTTCCAAATTGAATGCGTCGTACTGTATTCTGCTCTACGCCAAAAAAAACAAAGTGAACCTCAAAGAAGGAAGTTGCTGGCAACGGAATCAATTGTTCAGAAGATAGTTGGCTATATTTTTGGAGATTCAGAAGGGGATACCAGTGTCATTTTTTGTTTTGCGTGGATACTCAATAAATTAGTGCATGAATCTGCTTTTATCTTCATTTGCTTTCATCAAGAATACTATTAGTAAAAACGGTTTATTAAACTGTTAAACGTGAAAGCAGCATCATTGTGGCTAACTTAAGATCATCACAGTATTTTGGTAGTTATTACTTACGTCGCATTGTATGAGAATTGGTGTAGCTATAGCCTTGAAAGCCTAAAAAAAGTACAAAGTTATCAAAGATTTAATGGCGCAGTCTAAATCTGTAGGGAAAAGATAAAAGTCTAGTTCTGCACAGAGTGGGAAACAATAAGCGACATAGGAGTAAAACAGTGACAACCATTACGGGGAGATTGGTATTGTGGTTGTTATTATTATCATATCAAAAACCAAAACTGGTAAAAGGGACCACCAAGTTCCGAATGGTTCGGCCCTTCAAAGGAGTGATATCAACACACCAAAACATTTGCCAAGTTAATCGCACCTACTAATAGTTCGAAAGTTAAATGAAAACTAGAACAATGCTATTTTCGGTAGCAATGTTCCAATTTTCATTTAACGTCTAAAGGATTATTGGGGGCGATTAAGTTAGCGAATGTTTTGGTGTGTTGATATCACTCCTTTGAAGGGCTGAACCATTCGGAACGTGGTGGCCCCTGTTACCAGTTTTGGTTTCTGATATATCACTCTTTTTTTTTAAATTTTGTATTGACTCAATTCCACTACCGTGCAGATGTGTAATAAAGTGCCACGTCAACAAGAAATTGGTTTTCAACAATTTGCTACTACCTTTTGCCTATAGGCCGAACCATTCTCAACTTGGTCACCTCTTTATAGGTTTTGGTTTGGTTTTAATTTCTTTGTAATTTGTTTTATTTAGTTAGATTTGGTGTGTTTATATCACTCCTTTGAAGGGCCGAACCACTCTCAACTTGGTGGTCTCTTTACCAGTTTTTGGCTTTTTATTTTGCTTTGTTTTTATAGTTGGTTTATTTTTCGTGAATTGGACGTGAATACAATTTCTTTGCAACGTTGTTTAGATTTATCGTTCTACACTAGTGCGCGTCTAGGCACGCACGTCAGTATACACGTTCTCATTGTCCGAACTTTCACCGTCCAATGAGAGACGATGCCAACAATACTAACAATGGTCATAACATTATTTTCGTACTTACGCACCCTCCCACGCCATTCCCGCTACGCCCCCAGGCTCCAAACTCCAAAAGGTACGTAGTTCGTATTGTACTGCACCCATTCGTCCAATTTCGTAGCTGGAAGCCTTCCCGTTATCTCGGTATCGATGAATAATCACCCTATGGAAATTAACATGGGGATGAGCGGAGTAGCTAGCTAGTAACTATAGTCTCCGCAAAGAAAGAAGTCCAACGCGTTTCAAAACAGGGGTATGCATTGTGCATGCCGGCTGCGTCGTTTACCTTGCAGATATCCGCCATGGCTAAGCAGCCAACGTGTGCTCATATACTAAAGCTGCTAGGGCCATAATTCGGGCTAATCATGCACATCGAGCAAAAAGCTTGAAATTTGACATGCAAGTAATTCTTAGTAATACAAATAGAAATAGATTCTCCTTGACTCGTGAAATACTGAAAAACGTTCCAAATAACACCCCTAGCTTGACTTGTTGACACGAACTTTCTTTCTTGTTGACACGAACTTGATCGGAAAGCGGCGCCATTGTTGTTGGTCTAATAGTGTTGCCACGACGACGCAGTTATAGAGTATAGAGGCAAGGCGCACTTTTTTCCATGAAAGATTAGTAGTCATAAAATGACCATATAAGGAAAGTCTTTTTTCCTGGCGGATAGTTTAGTATCACATTTTCAACGTTATTGAGGGTCAGATTTTGCATTGGAAGCAGCTTAGCTGGCATTCCTACACGAGTTAATTTTTGTCAGGTGGGTCATTGCTTTTGATTTCAACAGAATATAAGCTTTTGTACCGCATTATTATTTTTCCCCAAGTACCTGAAATGTACCCAACTATGCTTCAGGATATAAGACACTGACGCTATGGCGTCGCGCTACAATGGTTTACAACTTTGACAATTGAATTGACGTAATGTTTGTTGTGCTGTTTGTTGCCTTACTTGGCGCGACACACTAGCGTGTGCCTAGATTAGTATTGCTGTACATGAGAAAATCTCATAATGTTTAGAAGTTTGCAACGTCACACTTACCACTGTGAGAAAAAAGTGGAAAAAGAGAGGAATTTGGACATGACAAAGGGCTAATGGCATTGACAAAATTGGAAAAAAACTTCGTAAATTAGAAGGCAATTTCAGCAAGTTAAATTTAAGAAAGTTCACGAGTATAATGTTCACTAGACAAAGCAGTAACTTGGTTAATCTTTTTAAAAAATAAATTGTTTCTATCGAATCGTCTCATTGAAATCTAGCGCCCTAACCTAATTGTAGACCTCGTAATTAGAATCAACTTGAAACAGGAGGAAGTAATTGGCTTCATCAAGTCCTCACTCACGATCCTTTCAAATTTAAACCACTAATCGACCAAAACAATAAGAAATTCTATAGTCCAAACCATGCCTTATGAAGACTACTGGCTTACAAAAAAAAACACAAGTTGCAACTTTCTCATGAGAATACGAATTTACGCGAACTAATATTACGGCCGTTAACAATTACGGCTGTTATGTTAATGTTCAATCGCCACCAGAATTGACTGCCGGGGACAGTTTTATTTTTTATATATTTACGTGACATATCTCTATAATCTCGGCTAAGAAGCCCTAAGGGCAGGATATAGCAAGACTCGTTTCCTCCTGAGTGACATTTGAGGCATGGTTTCGGATTTTGATCATTAGGGAATACATAGATTTGACAATCATTCCAAAACATGTGAACAGTAGGCTTAAATTTGCAAGGACTCCAGATGACATTTGATGGACTGGATTCAACAATGGTGGTGATATTTTTTGCGACGTTAACTAGATGATACAAACTTAGTAGCCCAATGAAGTTTGCAGCACTTTGTTTGTATGTAAGGAAGCATTGTTTGTGTGCTAGGGACAATTAGTTTTTACTATTCGTCAACTAAATTATACTGCAAATGCTGTGTGTATTTAACTATGGTATGTATTTTATCTGGAGTTCCTTACAGATTCCTCGTAAAGCATTCCCATGGTGTGATAACTGACTCAAATACTGGATTACATGCAATAGTCCCAACAGGAGAGTTACGTGTCAGCTTTATCTAATGTTGGAAACTAAATGTACGTATTATGACGTCAGTATATACAGCTATTACTTGCACAATCAACATGAATGAGGGGAATCAATGAAATAATTTGCCTGCACCGAACAAACTAACAAATAATTTCATACTTACATCCGTCATTATTTCCAGCATTTTGATGGGTAAGTCACCTTTTTTCTATAAGTATGCAAACGAATTGAAAGAAAATAAATATTAAAACATTATTTTCAGAAACTAAATAAAAGAATAGCGAGAAGACAGACCAACAGTATGTCGGAACAAAGCCAATAGAAAAAGACTGTCTATTGACGTATTGGCCATTTCCTCGTACGCAAGTTGCGCTACCATCATGTAAAATGAAATACCCATAATGAGTACGCCATGAGTACACAATGAGTACATAATTAGTTCATTAAATACAATATGTGGGCTATTTTAGACGTCAGCAGTTGAATGGTAAGGATCGGTAAGGATCCTTAACATTTTGTAGGAAATTGTCCATATCTCCTGCAAGACAACTTAAAGTATCGGAAAGCTGCACAAAACCAAAATATAATCTTCTGGGAGCATTTCGTTAATTTTTTTTCTGCCTACTACTTTTTTGCTGTGTATGCTTCTGTTTTTTTTTTTTTTGTTCAAGCTGGTACTTTTGCTATGCTTCATTAACATAAAATTTGTGATAGTTTTTTGTTTACTGCATATTGTAACAGTTGAGGCTTGCACCGGAGGACTAAGTTCCAGCAAAAAGTACCTGTAGCTGAGGAGATCACAAGTGGTACTGTGTGCGACTTACTTTCCATGCCGAAGTACGATATGGAAACGCCGTAATGAAGTGCTCGCGAATGATCAAGGAGAAAACTCATGATTCCAAATAGCTAGATGAACCTGCAATTCTGTGAATCGTGTTCTGCGTTTGCTTCTATTTGGTTACCTCCCCACTTTCCAATTTAAGACACCATAACGTTTAAAATTTGGCTTCCTGATACTATGAATTCTTTGCCAAGGAAGCCAACTATATCAATGAAATTTATGGGTTCGTAGGTAAAAGGAGAAAGGTTCGATATATTCAATCCATCCTATATTTAGTATTCGGTAGTGATACAAGTCAGTTTTCAGCCAAATCAAACATGCATTGATATCCCACAAAAACAAAACGATGAGACCTGCACGAAGTGAATTCGCTATGGAAAATGACGTCGGACATCTTACGTGATTCTCACTCGTATAAGCCTCCCTATACGCATAATGGATTTTTTTTATTTTTAATTAATTTTGACGAGCCTTATGTCAGCCGCTTGTATGGCTGAACCGGTTCAATTTTGAACATTACCAGCTTTTTTTAGAGGAGAAATCTGGTAAAAGGAGGTGCCAGCCCGGGGATTCTATCCGGAAAACCTCCGATCATCATCGGGGCCGAAAGATTGTCCAGAATTAGCCAGAATACATCCCACAGCCGCTGAAGGAGCATGGTAGCCTCTCACGGTACCCTGGCCGGCAGTCCTGGCGGGGAGGTTGCCAAGGCCCCCTTTCCAGGGGTTCGACCAGCTCCGCAAACCTCCAGCAGCCAGGCTGAGCTCTCTCACCGCTCAGCCAAGATGACCACCATTGAAGAAGCTATCATATCAGGCTATGCGGGCTGCTCCATATAAGCACATACATGAACAATGAAAAGTTGTTGACTAGTTTCTGTGTCGACTTAATCATCCAACTTATTCTTGTCGACTTATTCACCAACCAAAGTGGTAGCAACAGGCCTCAGATCAATTATTTTATACAACACTTTTGAGCAAATTTTGAGAAACAAGAATTCACTTACCCTTATTCCTAAAGCTTCCATGGAACAAAGGACGGAATCAATATTCTAGACAAAAGACAACGATAATGAATACTTCCTCTGATGTGTTGGAGAAAGTAGGAATTGGTCATAAACTGTCAGCTACTTTACTGTGATATTTTGTATGAAACTTACGGCATCAGTCATGTCCTGTCTCTTTATGCATCTGTCCAAAGCCTGGGAAAAGGTTTCCTAGAAGGTAAAAATTACAACACTCTTGCTAACATGTTTGAATTTGAAAGACGGTTAGTAAATGACTTACACGTAATATGGTATATTGAGTAACCCCCAGAAATCGGATTTATATCTGTGACCCTATCCTCCTCCCCCCCCCCTCCCACCCTTTATAAATAGCAGTAAATCCTCCCGAGTGTGTGGGGCAAACAGACAAATGAGGAGTCTACAATAGTTTTTAGTGATAAAATGCGATATTGCGTCACGTGTCTCTGCCCCCACCCACTGATAAATCGCAGCAAAGACTACCGAGTGGTTGGCACAGACTGGGCAAATGATTGAGTATTACGAATCTACTATCAGTTTTTTTTAATGGAAAAATGTAATATTGAGTCATCCCCCTCCCCTCCGAACTCGGACGTGTGTCTGTGGCCCCAACCTCCTCAAAGATAGATGCGAAGCCTCCTGAGTGGGTGGGACAGACGGACAAAATGATGAATACTTAGGAATGTACCGTTAGTTTTTTGTGGTAAACTGCGATTATGAGTTGCCCAGCCAGAAAGCGGACGTGTGTCTGTCCCCTCGACTTCCACCCCCTCCAACCACCATCTGAAAAAAAAAATAGTAGCAAAGCCTCCCGAGTGGATGTCGCAGAGTGGTAAATCATGAGTCATTACGGATCTACTATAAGTATTTTACTGGTAAAATAGGTTGATTCAACACTCCCCAGAAATCGCAAACATGTGTCTGTGTCCCCCAACTCCGGAAAAATGGCAGTTTAGCTTCCCGAGTGGGTTGCAAATGTTGACAATCGGTTGTATTTTCATAAATGTCTTTAGGTTAGGTATTATTTTTGGTATGCCTATATATACTGTTTTGGGATGGGTTTTACTTAAAAGACAACGGCGATTCCGGAATTGAGTAAGGGCAAACGAAACGCATTGTAAAAACAATAACCAATGTTTTATTTAATTTGTCTATGGTTATGATTAATGCCACCTAAAAGATATTCGGTTCGGTTATGATTATAGTTTGGCATTTTCAAGCGGTTTTTTTAAAATCAGCTTTCGGTTATGGTTTGGTTACAGTTCGATTACCGGCTGTGTACAGTCAGTTCACTTTGTATTCAGAGTGAACTGTTGTTTCCATCAGAGGTGATGGTTTGCGGGTTGTTGGTTGCGTCTTTACTTGGAATTTTACGTTTAAGGGCCAAACGTTTTTTTTTTCTAAAGCTAAAAAAAATCATAAACTTACTAACTAGCCTAAATCTCTTCTAATGCTTAAACAAAATAAAACTGTTATCTTTATGTGTCATTGGATCTGCTGTAGGTTGAAAGTGGAATGAAATGACTATTATGGAAATACCATCTTCTGTAAGTCATGCTACATCAACTGCTAAAATAACTGACCATACATTGTTATGGGTTCCAGAATACATGCTTACATTTCCAAACATTGATTTCTTGTCAATGCACTGTATCTGAAACACAAACAAGTTTATTAATTTTACAAATATAACACTCTTTAAAAACTAATTACTATACAACATGCAGATGTATCTCAGACATTTGACTTTCACTGAAATCATTCTTGCCAGTGCGATATTTAACTTTGGGCCTGTTGTATCTCATCAACAATACTAGAAATGTGGTTAAACTGTACAAATTGTATAAACTGTTACCCCTGAAAACACACAAATGTTATTCATAAAAACCTTCTTGTACAGATCTTCGTGGTGTATAAATGGAACCTTGGTAGCAAGATAGAAACGATCATGGTAAGTATATTCCAATACTTTTTGAATGAATTGAAACATGTATCTTGGAAGTAAAGTAATTATATTTAAAATAATTTAAAGTTATGTTGAATGAAGCAAACCTTAAACTATTATTTATAACTAGTTGATTACCCATAAACAGCTGACACGCAGTGGCGGATTTAAGGAAATAGCCTGGGGGGGGGGGGGGGCAAAGCCTTACAAGGCCCCCGGCCTGCCTTCCCGAAATGTTGAGGACTTTTATTTTTAGCTAGCTGAAACCCAACAATATTAGTTCTATATTTCACTGATGCTTGGGGAATGAAGGCCCCTTTTACGATGAAGGCCCGTGAAGGCCCTTTTATGTTAAAGGCCCGGGAGGGGGGCTTGCCGTACATATAAAAATAAACAAAAAGAACAACCATGTATCTACTAAGGTGGGAGGTTCTGTAAAAGAAGTGATCTATGTAACCCAGCCTCTTAAATCCATTTTTGTTGAACATTTATTTTTTTTCCGCTTTATTTTAGATGCAGATTTAGGACCATCCCCAGTAGGACACAAAGGGAACTTCATTGACATTAGTTTGAACAGGGTCTTGTGACATTTCACAATATCAGTTATTAGCCCATGGTTGACATCGTTAATGGTAGAAGTACTAATGCCACCATCGTCAAAACTATCTGATTGATAACAAACTGCATGATGTCTGTCTCTTTCCAGGGCTCGAATCCGGAGCCATGAAGTTATCTGACCCGTTGACCTATTCGATGAATTTTACGTCATACACAGCAACTCAAGTTTGGCAAACTCAACCCATAGGTTACGTTTCTATCGTTATGCAAAATAACCGTATTAACAACATGCAAATGACTCCCCTCTTAGCAAAGGGTCTACTCCTATGACAGAAATAGATGCTTTGCACTCTTCAATTATCATTTGCTCCCGACTCAAATAATCTGGAAGCACTAATAGGGATGTTAGAAGCTTGCGGTATTTCGTCTACATTTTTTAATATAATCGGAATACCAAATAATCTGCCTTCTCGATTGACTCCTGTAATGATTATGTCCCCGTCCATAAGCCCACACATGTCACAGGGCCAGAAACTCATAATACTTGTCACCTTAATCCCTCCTACAGCCTTACGGGACAGGTATTTTGCTTTTGTAACCAGAAAGGTAAAAAAATTCTCCAAAGGCTTGCCTGTAATTTTGGGGATACGGATAACTCCCAATTTCAACATTTGTTTGTATACTATGCAACGTGGTCCAATGTGCCACATGATTCAGTATTCGGCTAACTACCATTTGGGCTCGTTGGTGGGTCATAACTAATAAAGACTCCAGGTTTTGCAGTGGCAGAATATTTAAATTCCCGTTGGGATGGGTGTACAACATAAAATATTAAGCAACCAAATTTATACAGTATGTGTACTGACAGTTTGTGAACAGTGATTTACCTTCCGGAAGGTAAGCACTGTCAAATGTTATGTAAATCAGACGCAGTCAGGCAGGCAAGGACCCTGAAAGCTGAAGGCAAGTTAGCACCCTTAAGTAAACTTCTTGCTATGGCTTTCAATAGATACATAAACCATTCGATGAACCTGTTGTTCTGTGGTGCACTCATGTGCTCTGTGCAATTTGGAGTCAAAAAGTTTAGAACTTTCCTGAGAACAATTCCAAACTACCAAACCGTTGTCAGCTAAAGGTTTACCGAGCTTCTTGCCTGTCTGAAGTTACTGCCTCAGTATTTTTTTTATCAGGATGTCTGTCACCTCCGACTTTTCCTTAATGACAAATGTGAAATATCTGTGTGTGGGAGTCCACTATGTTCAATAAGTACCGACAATTGTAGATAGATGACACCACAGGCTCACAGAGGTCACACGACCAGAAAATTTTAATACTTGTCACATTAAACTCTCCCACAGGCTCACAGGACAGGTGTTTTGCTTTTGTGGCCAGAAATGTGAAAAAATTCTCCACAGGTTTGCCTGCAATTTTGGGGATACGGATAACTCCCTTTTGTTAAATGTGTTTTTAACTCCCTTTTTAAATATTTGTTTGTATGCAACGTGGTCCTATATGCTACATGACATCTTAAGATTAAGTTATCTTAAGATTGATAACTAATGATACTTCAATGGCTAAAAACTTTTGGTTAAATCGTATACTAACACTATATTAGTTTGTTGGATTATCCCCTCTGACTTATCAGACTTAGTATTAGTTTGTATTGTGAATCTGTTGTGGTACCAAGTTATTTATATCTACGTGTAATGATGCTAAATACCGTCTAATTTACAGGTTTATTACCTGTTTGTGTCAGTAATGGTTAACTCATGTTCAACTTGTTTATCATAAATACATGATACTATACATGTGAAAGGTCCGACTCCTGGGCGCAGGTTGGAAAGCGCAAAGGGGGTCAGGTTCTTATTCAGTCCAAATAATTGTTTTACATTATCAGAGTCCCATTTTGAACATGGTTAGTATTGGATTGGCTGACTAGATCAGATTTATTAGCTACAGGGAGCTATGGCAAACTCAACCCACAGGTTAGTTTACCGTGTCTATTGTTATGCAAAATTACCGTATCAACAACGTGCAAATGATTCCCCTCTTAGCAAAGAGTAGTAATTTGTGGGTCTACTCCTTTGATGGAAATAGATGCCTATCAGGCTCATATTACCATTTACTCCCGACTCAAATAATCTGGAAGCTTATGGTATTTCGTCTACATTCTTTAATGCAATCTGATTACCAAATAATTTGCCTTCTCGATTGACTCCCATAATGGTTACGTCGCCGTCCAATTTTCTTTCTATGAAGGTACTGTCGTCTGCTAGCTTTACCCTTAGAGTTCTACACTTAGACCTGTCGATATTTCTTCTGCAGTTACACATGACTTAGGGATCTGTAAGAGTCTGAGCCAAACTTTACAATTTCTAAATTCCTTAGTATTTTATTGGTATGGTGTAAATTTCTGACCTCGTTACGCAACACATTGGGTTGGATGGCAGAAATTGTTTCTGACGAATTACCAAGTTCTGTACTACAGTCCAAAATGTCAGACTTCCATAGGATCATCCCGAAAGCCATGACTTGTTCTTCAGCAGTGTTGCTGTCTTAGATGTCGCTCACCGCTGAAGTCTTTGGCTCATATCTTTGGTTAGGAAAGTTTCTTTGTCGTGCTTGTGGCCCGTCATAAAGGGTTGGGCGCTAGGTCAGGGTGTTCTGGTGTAATTCACATGCTCTGGAATGCCGTAGCTTCGTTATCCGTGACCCCACCCTCTGCATCATTGACATTCCTGCGTTTGTGGCCACAGAGCTACAGGATGGTTACATTGTGTGGCGGGATGAGATGTGGAGGAACAGCAGAAGCAGCACTTAACACTTAGCTGTGAATCATTTGGTATTTTGTTGTGCACCATTGGTATCATGTCGGGCTTGTTTCTTGCATTCGCTCATGTTGACACTGTTGTTGTATAGTATGGATGCCGGTCTGTAGTGATAGGAACTGGTTCTTATCAAAATAGGTTGGGAATCTGATTGCTTCTATCCTAATGTGTTGAAATTATTGGTATTGGTGGTTGGACTGTAGTAGGCTACAGACAGTTCTTGAGACTTGGTCGAAGATCAATAGCCCTACCATGTTTCATAAGGTCCTAATAATGGTGTAGAGGTGTGGGAATGGTCAGCCCTCTTGAAGGAAAAGGCATACCTCAACTTTGTTGACGGCTTGATCGGTCGCTATAAACCTTCAGAACTCCCACGAACTCTTGTGACATAAGCTGTTATAGTTTCTTATGGGTGTTTTATCACATGGGTCAACTTTCCAAGCAGGTTAGTCCTCCTAGCGTGTCTTGTTTACATTACTTGCCAATATGGCTTCTGTTGTGTGGCCGTTCTGTGGTTTCTGGCCTTGTGGTATTAGTACAAGTCATCCCTTAGTCCTTGCTAATGTGACAAATCGGATGTTACGGCAGATTCGGATTCGGTAGGATTCGGTCAAAAGCAGACCTTCTTTATAGACTGGCATGAGGACTTACTGGATGCTCGTCGGCAGAGGTTCTTAGAACCAATTGTACTCCATGGTGCTGTCTAGATCTCGGGCAAAGAGGGTAAAGAAAAGGAAAGGGAAGAAGAAAAGAGAATTGCTAAACAAAAGAGAAGGAAGGAAAAAATTTGTTGCATCTTTGGGAATCACTCATTGTGACATCTAAACGATTTCTGCTGTGATGATTCACATTCATTCCAAACGAACTTCAAAACATTCTCATTTCACATCAGGTCACTGATGCTTGATGTTGTTGCCATGTCGTCGTTGCTAGTACAGCTATGATCTCTATGTTTCTGACGACTACGATGCCTGTTATACCTAAAATAAGAGTGAAGAAAGGCAGCACAATTCAAGTTAGTCAATAAAAGGCACAAAAAATGTGCACAAAGAAGCAAAAAGATAAAACGTTTCGGGGATATCATGCACACCGTTTTCAAGTGCAAATAAAATCAACAAACAAAATGAAAAACACTGAAAAATCATGCTGTACGCAAGGCACAGGATACTAAAATTTTCTAAAAACTTTTGTAAAAACCCTAAGCCTTCCTGGTCGGAACAGGTCAGCATTAGGCTAAAGACAGAACGACCTCGATCCTGCATTTGCAGTTCGAGCCTGCGTTTGCAGGATCGAGGTTGTTCTGTCTTTAGCCTATTGCTGACCTGTTCCGACCAGGAATGCTTAGTGTTTTTACAAAAGTTTTTAATTTTGTTTGTTGTACGATGCTTTGCAGCTGATTTTATTTGCACTTGAAAACGGGGTGCATGATATCGCCGAAACGTTGTGTCTTTTTGCTTCTTTGTGCACGTTTTTGGGCTTTTTATTGACTTTAACTTCTACTTTGCATATTGCACGTTCTCCAACGATTTGTCTCCACAAGAGGTTCTGTAAAGGATAATGACCGAAAACCGAGGACAATCTTAAACAATGCACGAGGGTGCGCAGCGCCCGAGGTTAATTGTTTAAGATTGCACGAGGTTTTCGGTTATTATCCGTTTTAATGTCTGTTTGAGCCTCACACAAGATAATTGTTTAAATTACGTGCCATTCCAAGTACCGATCCACAGTATTGTTGTTACTGACGTACTTCGCCATTGTTACCCTGCACAAGCATTGTTACTCGATTCCGAATGGCTCCTTCAGCCAACAAGGGAAATGAGCACTTTCCCCTTCACCCACAACGATGATTTCACTTAATATAGACATACCCATGTTTACTGTGTGATCATTTTCCATTTTTGTCTCTACGAGTGGTTGATTTCCGTAATGGCATGCTGTTTTACAAATTCCTGCAAAAACTCGAAATATAAATAACCTAACAAGTTTTTTTTTTTTTAGTTTTTTTTTTTTCACCTTGAAAATGTTTGGGAACTGAAGGGACAAAACAGATTATCATTATCCTTCAGCTATTCAATGCCAGCCAGGATAGTAGGAGAAACTACCATCCTCCTCCTGCAGTTATGGGATCTAATCGGGTGTATTACACAACATTTATTAATTTTAATTTTAAAACCTCTGACTCATTTGGTTGTTAACTGTTAGTTTCTGATTAAAGAGTATACCAATAAATCACTTCTACCAATAAATAATGTTGCGTATAAGCCTGAGAATTTGATGGTTTATAAATTAAAACTTTGTAATGTTCACTTATCACATTTTGATTGGCTTTAAGTCGGGCGGGGGAGATTTGTCCTAGTTGCCATGAGTCCTGAAGGCCATTCTATAAGCTTGCGTAGCCATTTGCTGCCTGGTCAAAATTTTAGGATGTTTGATTTTGTTGTACGAAATCGTACGAGTTGCATCAGTAATCAAAAGTTATATTTCATGCATATGAAAGTGTTTTTGGATTTTTTGACTTTTTGGTTTAGTGACGTGTTAATTCATAAATGGTAAGCTTTGTACTTGATTACTTGATATCATACTTTCTCCTCCCCAACCGCCTGCGATGACTAACCATACTAGACTTCTTTCTTCTACTAAAATTTAGCCATTTCATTTATACGAGCATAAGTTTGCTTCAGATGACACAATGCACCAAAAGTTTTAAATATATATAGTATATATACTAACCAGCCTTTCAATGCAGACACAACGGAGTAAGCGAGATTTTGGCAGGTGTTGGAAATGAAGAACTTATTCATGCCTACTAGCCTATGCCATGGAAACGTCTACAGTAAACTGTCCGCAAACACAAAAAATATGTGGATATACGTTACTTAAATTAACTGTTCGTATATCATTGTAGCCTACATTACACTGAGCGTATGGAGTATCGGACCGATTAGGCTTAATAAATTAAGCTAAACTAAACTGAACGTGTGTGCTGGGAAGAGTGAGGAGGGCCATATCTGGATATTGCCCTCCTGACGGGGGCAATATCCACAACAATGGACGGATCATTCTTAACCATTGTTACAATAGGGAAGATTCTTGCTCAAACAGGTATTAAGTCACTTTAAGTCACTTGGTGCACGGGTAGCTGCGGGTAGCAGCTGCACTGGGGCGTCAGATTCGATAGGCGTCCTGGTCCCAGCTATACATCTCTGGCTTCGTACAGACCCGGGTTCGATCCTGGCGATGGGAAGTGTATATGTACGGGGTTTTCTCCGGTTGTTTCCCGCCCGTTGCACGAGTGTTTCCTCCGGGTACTCCGGTTTCCTCCCTCATGCAGCAAAAAACAACTGTAATAATGGTGGTACTTCTTCCACTTAACATCTGCCGCCGGGAATTTGGGTGGGTGAATGCCTCGAGCATCGTCTCTATATATTATATTATTATTATGATTAAGAAAGCCGAGTCTGTGTTGTAAGTTATCATCCGCCAAAGAGGAACGACAGAAGCATGAGACCACAAAGACGTTGAAATGGCTTTGTTGTCTAAAAGATGAGTGTGATTATGGGTCGGCGCCATAACTTTATATTTTTGGCACTATTTTTTAAAAGTTTAAAAACGGACTATTTCTGCCCTCACATGGGGGCCGTCATCAGGCACATAAAACACTACAAAAGACATTTACAACACTGTTACAGTCTTCATAAAGAACACAAGGTTCTCAAAGCATAAGATACACAAAATTTTCGTTTCTTACCAAAGTAAAACAATGGGGGGTTTAGCTTCTAACCAACACCAGCCACGATTTTGCCGGAAGTGGCTAGAATTAGGTAAAGCAATTAAAAGTTAAAAGTTTTAAAAAAGTTTAAATTAACCCAAAAACCCCAAAAAATTACACTTGATCATGTGGCATGGCTTATACAATTTCTTTCCACCTTTTAAGAGTTGGAAATTTTTGGTTTAAGTCGAGCAGCCTTCCCCTGTTCTTAAGAATAGTTAAGCCTTCCAGCTGTTTCCTTATACCCACGTGCGATTCGGCAACGACGATAGATGTTGCTCCCCAGTTTGGTATATGGTTTGTGTAAATATTATGCTTTCCAATTGCGTTGTCAAGTTTTTTTTTAGGTGTTTTCCGATCGCACTGCAGCCTCGTGCTCACAAATTCTACGTCCCGTTGGGCGCCCCATTTCCCCAATGTTAAAGGCCCTACAAGATTTTTCATTCCCCCCCTCTCCCCAACATTTATCCGCATGTACAGACTTGCGGATAATTTGCAGGTGTGTTAGAGGCAGATTGTGAGGTGCTGGTGCCAGGTGCTGAGTGGTACTCTTGGTCAAATTTCCGATATTAGGTGAAGGGGGGGGGGGGAGGCTGGAACAATTTGGATACCTTGTCTTCCTAGTGTTGCACTAAAAGCCGGGAATAAAAGTGGTACAAATGGGATTTTTGGCCATCCCTGATACTCTGGTTGAAGTTTGTTTTGCATCGCTGCAGGATGGCGTTGAGGCTTTTTTTTCTCTCTTGCCAAATCACTTAGCAAATTAGGGTTGGGGGTACCCGTTTTGCGCATATTTATCATAAATTTGCAGTTCTTGCTCCTCCAGTTTTTCATTATTTGATGAGTGGGCAAAGCTTCGCTTGGTTTCGCCTTGCAAAATCCCACGGAGGGTAGCAGGGGGGTGGGTTGACTTAAAGTGAACTGTTCTTGTGGTCTGGGTGGGCTTCTGATAGTGTTTAGTGGTGATGGAGTCACTGGTTCCCCGTATAGCTATATCGAGAAATGGAGTATTTTGGGTTTCGAATTCCACAGTGAATTGGAAGGATTTATGGAAAGTGTTAAAGGGATGAAGAATCTGGTCAGCAAATTGTTTATGTTGAAGGTAAGTGAAAATATCATCGATGTATCTTGCCCACACAAGAGGACCTGAGTATTGAGCATCGGTTAACCTCACAGTCAATTACGGCCAGCAGAAGATCAGTGAGAAAAACTGAAATTGGGCTGCGGTGGGGATTCCCCCCCCCCCCAAACTTGGGCGCATGCTTCCCCTTTATATACAACATAGGTAGTTATGAAAATGACGTAGATACACTCCAGTATTTGGTCAACCGTGAGGCCTTTGACGTTTCTGCACTCTTTCCCACAATTGACCAAACCCTCATCTTTGATATCCTTTGGAACCACCTACTTAATCTCGGAAATCAAGCAAACGTAAAAGGCCTCACGGTTGACCAAATAATGGAGTGTATCTACGTTATTTTCATAACAACCTATGCTGTAGACATAAACGGGAAGTATACGCCCAAGTTGGGGGGGGGGGGTCCCCGCGGGCAGTCCAATTTCAGTTTTTTCTGACTCATCTTCTGCTGAACGTAATTGACTGTGAGGTTAACCGACGCTCATTACTAAGGTTTTCTTGTGGGCAAGATACATCGATGATATTTTCACTTACCTTCAACATAAACAGTTTGCTGACCAGATTCTACAGACCCGCAACACTTTCCATAAATCCCTCCAATTCACTGTGGAATCCGAAACCCAAAATACTCCATTTCTCGACATAGCTATACGGCGAACCAGTGACTCCTTCACCGCTAAACACTATCAGAAGCCCACCCAGACCACAAGAACAGTTCTCTTTAAGTCAAACCACCCCTCAGCTACCCTCCGTAGGATTTTGCAAGGCGAAACCAAGCGAAGTTTTGAACACTCATCAACCAACGAAGAGTTGAAGGAGCAAGAATTGCAAATTTATGGTAAATACACACAAAACGGGTACCCTTAACCCTAATTTGCAAATTGCTTCGGCAAGAAAGAAAAAAAGCTTCAACTCCATTCTGCAGCGCCACAAAACAAACTTCACCCACAGTGTCAGGGGATGGTCAAATATCCCATTTGTACCACTTTTATTCCCGGCTTTTAGTGCAACACAAGGAAGACAAGGTATCCGAATTGTTCAAGCCCCCCACCGGCTATGATTTTAAGCCTAAGATTTTTTTGGTGGGTGCTTAGTTTACGATAATACATATGAGTGCACCATATTTGTGGCTCCAGATCACATGAAGTTATTTTAAAACCTTTTGGTTATGTTTGTAGTACGTAACAAATAGTTCAAAGATTTACACACCTCTAAAACTGCCACTGATTTGCTATCATCCGTATAATTTTTGTTTTTATAATTCTTTTGTCAAATATTTCTTTTACTCGAGGCAAATATTTCTTTTACTCGAGGAAATTGTCTCGATCCTTGCTCAATAGTATATAATTTACATTTGTATTTATGAGTAAATTGGCCGGGTTAATAAATTACATGAAAATTACTGCTCTAATATGTGGTCCAGTTGTTTTCTATTTTATTACCTTAAGTAAATTTTAAAATAGACGGTGTGTATTTAAAAATTTTGCTCCTGTAGTGGTTCAGTTGGGTATGAGTAAAAATCGATTCTTCATTAAAAAAAAAATTTAGCCTCACACGGCCATAAGGCTGTGCAGAATATATTTTTACTGTCCTTGTTGCTACTGCAATATTCATAAGGTAATGAAATAAAACTGAAAAAAAAAAGTTAGCAATGCCAAAATAGTTTGTTTTTTTGTTTGTTTGTTTGAGTACTACACGGCCTGTGAAGCCATACACTCATGCCTAACCTAACTAAACCTATCCTAAATCTAACCAAAATAGTTGCACCAGAATACAATAATTAAAAGAGATACGTGCAGCATTATTACATTATACATTATACATTATACACAATTGCTGTTGCATCCATGGTAGTAATGCATCACAAATACATTAGAACACAGGGTATTAATAACAATCAGACAAGACGCACGGGGGGGGGGGGGAGATGAGGATTAATGGCGCGTCGACAGCTTGGTCATTAGCGCCAACCTCAGTCACAGTGCAGTGGTCCGGGTTGCCACTGCACCACACATTACAGAGATATTATTCAAACCCCTAATCTAAATCTTGTCATACATCTGTACCTCCTGCAAAAATTGAAAAACACCGGACAGGAGGACAGACTAATCGCCCAATTGACGCACAATGTCATGCGGAAGATGGAAACGACGACGAAAACCATCAAGATGGCAACAATCAACAAGGAAGTGCCGGACCGTAAGTGGCCGCCGACACCAATAACATTCAGGAGGGTCAACCCCCCGCAAAAGGAAACAGTGAGTAAGTCGAGTGTGACCAATGCGCAAACGCGCCAACACCACCTCCTCACGGCGACTGCGGCGACACGCCGAGTGCCATTCCTCAACAGTGCCTTTAATAGCTCGTAATTTATTGCCATCCCACGAGGCTTGCCAAAAAGCGTGTAACCTCAGACGCAGAGTTGGAAAAGCGTCCGAGGGAACAAGGCTGATATCCCTTCCGAGAGGGCCAGAAAGGGCCCCTTTTGCTGCAGAATCCGCTTGCTCATTTCCACCTATCCCAACATGGCCCGGGATCCAGCAGAAAAGCACGGTTTTCTGCTGGCCAGGCAAGCGGGAAAGCAAAGCTTGGACACGTTGTGTCAAGGGGTTCCGAGGATTGTAAGTCGCCAAGGAGTCCAGGGCACTCATGGAATCGCTAAAGATAATGAAATGCGTGCCCTGAAGGCCAAGGATCCATTCCACCGCCAAACCGAGAGCCAAAAGGTCCGCAGAAAACACAGAATAGCCTGATGGAAGGCTATGGGCAACCGTCACTCCCTTACAAACACAAGCACAAGCCACGCCACGGGAAGATAATACTGCGGCTGTCAGTTAGTAGTGATGTGCTGATGCCGCACGTTTTTTCTGCGCCACCCCCCCCCCTATGGGTGTTAGGCCGGTTATGGGTGGTGGGGGTGGTAGGGGGTGTTATGGTAGGCATGTAGGTCTTTAATTGGTATAATTATCTTAATTGGTTAATGAGTAACGGTCGTTTTTGTGTTTTACCCCTTTTTTTTAACCCTTTACCTCGGAGCGAGGTTTCCGGGTCGGGTTTTAACCCTTTCACTGTAGGATGGGGTTTTTGACGACCTGCACATGCCTTCCCTAACACTCCCTACCACCCCCACCTCCTCATAACCGGGATAATACCGATAGTGGGAGGTGGGACGGAAAAAACGTACGGCATCAGCCATATTACGAGATTTTTACCTGTTTCACCTTAACCAGCACACACACACACACACACACACACACACACACACACTTTTCCCCCTTCCCGAACCCGTCTTTTTCGACGCGACATGCCCCGTTCCCTCTCCCGGCCCGGCAAGCCTGCGCCGACGGCCAACAGTCTCTCGCAGCTCCCGTTCCTCCCGCCCGATCGCTTTTTCACGGCCGGCGCAACCACCCATCTTACACACTCGCTGCTCTTCGTCGAATGAAGCCCCAAACCCGTACGTTGTGGCACAAATCTAGTTTACCACAAACCCCCAAATTTTAAGAAGAAAAAAAAGACTTGCCTTATTGTCGTCGTAAGGCAGATTAAAGTTGATTCCAAGGTGCGGAAAGGAGGTTTAAGGCGAAAAAAAAAAAAGACGCAAAATCGCTTGTTTGTTTGGTTGTTTTTTTTCGAGGCAGACAGCGCCGTGCAGGAAAGCATCAACTGGGCAAAAGTCCGTCAAGTGAAACGCCAAACAGAAGCCGGTACCTGCCTAAGCTAATCGACAATAACAACAAAACAAAACTAAACTGACAATAACAACCCACGTATCTGAACTGTTTACGGGAAAAAAATATCAGCTGGGGGCATGAGCGGGCTTCCGTGCACAGCCCCGCGAGCGAAAACGAACACCGTATAAATGTACTGATTGTGGTAACGTACTGATGGGGTTTAAACTGTGTTCCGCGCCTCCCACAAAAAAAAGGAGACCATATAATGAGAGTGTAGGGTAAGTACCAACAGAATTCAGAGCTTTTAGAAAATTGTGGTAAAGTGAACTTTAGCCGTCCTCGGTACTAGGATTACTTTTTGCCCCCTTTTTTTTTTTTACACAACATACACAAATATCCCTCCGCGCCTACTCACTCACACACACTTTTACCTGTTTCACCTTAACCGGCACACACACACACACACACACACACACTTTTCCCCCTTCCCGAACCCGTCTTTTTCGACGCGACATGCCCCGTTCCCTCTCCCGGCCCGGCAAGCCTGCGCCGACGGCCAACAGCCTCTCGCAGCTCCCGTTCCTCCCTCCCGCCCGATCGCTTTTTCACGGCCGGGACCACCCACCTTGCACAGTCGCTGCTCTTCGTCAAATGAAGCCCCAAACCCGTACGTCCCCGATACTAGGATTACTTTTTGTCCCTTTTACACAACATACACAAATATCCCTCCGCGCCTACTCACTCACTCACACACACACACACATATACTAACATTCACTCACTTCATACATACACGTTTTATTACCCATAACATCGGGAAAAAAATAATAAAAAAAAACAGCTGTGTTGGTTCCCTTTCGGGAGGATGTGGTGGCCCTGAAAAGGGCCGTTAGGTGTCGCTTTCTTTCACATCGCCGATATCTTACAGCTTCTACTTACAGTAGCTGCGGTCTTTTTTTTTTTTCTTCCCCGTCTTGGTATCCTTACGGGTTGGTAGAAATTCTTGTTCGTACACATTTTGCCACTCGTGTAACTCTTCTTGAATCTGCTCGGCGATTTTTACGGTTATCAGAAACATCACACGGTAGAAATCTCCGCATCTAAACGACTCGAGCCGTCTCAGCTGTTCGTCTTTCGCCTTACGCCCGCGTTTTACCTGTCTCTTCTTTCCTACTGTTCCCTTTTCATTCGTCGCGGGGTCCCCCCGCGCACCTTTAACTCTGCTCGTCATAGTAATCCTAGAGCAGCAGCACGATCGAGCTGCTTGGTTGATGAGCGGTGGGGTAACGTTTGAATAGCGACCCCTGCCAAAAAATTAAACAGGCCCAACCGTTTCTCTTCTACGCATGCTCCGGCTTAATGAATCTTGATTGAAAAAACTGTCCGCCCGACAGACAGACCTAACGGCTCCGGCTCGCCGTACGCGTTCAGAGAGTAATTGGATAATAGCCCTCTTCCTGTATGACACGGTTTGGCAGTTGGTCTGAGTTAGCGCCCGTTTTTTGAAAGCTGTTATGATTTGAACGTTATTTTATTTAAAAAAAATTGTTACGAAAGTGAAAATCGTGAAAAGACATTAAAAAGGGTATAAATACCGGTCGACGGCCCATTTAGACAGAGACCATGGAGGAAAAACGACTTAAAATCGCTCTGCTCTTGCTGGGTGTCTTGTCAACGTTCACAGCATGTTTGGAAATATATATTCTAGCTAGCCAGGACAACAGCCCGACCATTCACAACTCAACTCACATAACTAACAGTTTGAACCCCCAATGCTGGACTGCATATAAAACAACGACAGGCCAGCGGTTTTCACTGTGTCTACACCCCACACCTAATAACCATTACAGGAGCCCCCATTCTACAAACACCGTGACCGTTCCAATACTTCAAGACAAGCTGAATGACATACTTTTAAGACGAAATAATGATTCCCTCACTAGTCCAGTTTGAAACACCATTTTTCATGCTCATTGCAGGACCTAGCCAGTCGGGAAAATCATCATTTTGTCGCCGTTTAATAGAGCACGCAGGCACCCTATTTTCACCACCTGTTTCATCTTTTTTTTGGTGTTATTCGATTGCCCAACCCTGGATGCGTGAATTGGCCTACAAGGTACATTTTCATAAAGGACTTCCTGATTTCGAAAAACTGCCTCCCACATCTCTAGTCATAATAGACGACTTGCAAGACGAAATTAAAAACAGTAAAATTGCTACACAAATTTCACACCACAGATTAATTAGCTGCTGTTTTTTGACGCAAAATCTATTCTATAAAGGACCGGCACAGCGCGACCTTTCACTCAATTCAAACTACATAGTTTTATTTAAAAACCCTCGCGACAAGCTACAGGCCGTAACACTTGCCAAACAGTTTCTACCGGGAAAAACAAGTTTTTTCTTTAAAAGTTACGAAGACGCCACAACGCCCCCACACGGCTATCTCTTGATTAATTTAAAACAGGCAACCAACGAATTGCTACGCCTGATGACAAATATTTTTCCGGGAGAAAAGATAGCCATTTATCTCCCTGCAGAGTAATTTTACCACCATTCAGACATGTGCCGCGAGAAGAAGATGAAGGGTGTGAAAAAGAATGCAGCCATTTTGGCAGCATTTCAGACCTTGAACAAGAAACAAATTAAATCAGTCATCAAGGACGCCCCTCCCGACCTCATTCACACAATTTGTGAGGTTTGTTCGAATTTACTTAAAAATAACATCCCTGTAACAGAGTGCCAGTTGAAGAAAATCCGTAAGCACAAGAAGACGATTAGAGCGCTCGCCACACACGGACAGTCCGTCGCTAAAAAGAAGAAAATTATCAACCAAACGGGTGGGATAGCTTTTCTTCCATTATTGGCACCACTCCTTGCTAGCGCAATAGGCGGGCTTGTAGGGAAGGCTGTAGGAAAAAGAATTTAACTCCTCGTGAAGCCAACATCTAATTTTCCATAATGAATAAACTCACATTAGTCCCTTACGATAGTGTGATGTCCCAACAAAGCTTTAATCCTTACTACAGGCAAACTCTAGATAGCTTCGAACCCACAGTCAGAACCGTGAAAACCCTTCAAGATGATGTCGACCGATTATTAAATGACCAAAATTTATCAGATTACGATAAATCGGTGTTCTTGACACAGATGCAGGGGAAAATTCAGACACATATCAAGAGATATAGAGATTCGTTAATGCCTCAATTCAACACTACATCTCCAACACAAGTCCAGCCAGCATCGAGCTCCCCAACTTCTGCTTCTACAATTTCAGCTTTAAAGTCACGTATTCTGGGTGCTATTCCTAAAAATTACAAAAGCAGGGCCGCTTCAGTCTTAGACGCTCTTGAGGCCAATCCTGATTTTAAGATTAACGAAAAAGAAGAACTCGTCATTGGAGACAAAAATATTCATGGATCTAATTTATCAGATTTACTGAGACATGCCACAACTAATTTGAAAAGTGACGATAGTTTAGAAGGAGTCGACACCTTTAAAAAGCTACTTCAAGAGTCAAATGTACCCAAATCATTTCTCAACAGCCGCGCCATTGTACAGAAGCCAGCCACTTTATCACTTCTCTCCCCCTCAAGCCTAACTCTACCACTTATAGCTCCACCCTCCCCACACCCTGCTAAAACCCCGACGGCTCGCCTCCGTTCCTCCTCCCCTCCTACTCTTTCACCTAACTGGGAAGAGTTCCCTAAATTTTAAAAAAAGGACAATAAGGGAAAATGAACCAATATTTTTCGGATATAT
>JAHWFP010210939.1:10809-30175 GCA_023313725.1 Lithobius niger | reverse complement strand
GGGGGTTCTGTGGCTTCCAGGGCAGCCCGGTGGGCACTTAAACGTGCTGAATGGTCAGCCTTTGCTGAGGCTGCTGTGTTTCAGCGTGCGGTTGAGGACTTTTCTGATGTGGATGAACTTTCCACTCATTTCACTGATGTGGTCCTTGCTGCTGCTCATGCTACTATCCCGCGTACGTCCACACAGCCGCGGCGGGTTCCTGTTCCGTGGTGGACGCCTGCTTGCGGGCAGGCCATTCAGGCCCGCCGGCGAGCGTTGCGTGCATTTACGGTCAACCCAACTACTGACAACTTTGTAGCCTTTAAGCGCTGTCGTGCCCGTGCCAGGTATGTCATCCGTGAGGCTAGACGTGCTTCGTGGGCAGCTTATGTTTCGTCGATCACGCGCTTCTCAGCAGGTGTGGCGGAAGGTGCGCCAGATTTCGGGGAGGAGCGTGCCTTCCCCGGTTTCACAGCTGAAGGTGGCGAATACCGTGATCTCTTCTGTGCCAGATATCGCCAATTGTCTTGCGTCTGCATTTGCGCGGGTCTCGGGTGATGACCATTATGATCCTGGTTTCCTCGGGATTAAGCGTAGAGAAGAGGCTCGCTTTCTTGACTTTCGCTCCGATGGGCTAGAGGAGTACAATTTACCGCTTACCTGGCAGGAATTTGTTTCAGCTTTGTCCAAGTCGCATGACTCCGCCCCGGGGCCTGATGATATTCACTATCAACTGTTGAAACATCTGCCTCTTGCATCCCAGCAGTTCTTGCTGGGGATGTTCAACCGTGTGTGGGCAGAGGGCTCTATTCCAGCAACAAGGAAGACAGCAGTGGTCATCCCGATTGTAAAACCGGGCAAAGACCCTACTTCTCCTTCCAGTTATCGCCCAATCGCTCTGACTAGCTGTGTCTGTAAACTTATGGAACGGATGGTCAGTAAGCGGTTGGTGTGGGTGTTGGAATCACGGGGATTCTTATCTGTGTCCCAGTGTGGCTTTCGACGGTTTCGGTCAACTATCGATCATCTAGTTGCCCTTGAATCAGATGTGAGGGAGGCTTTTCGCCTGCGTCATCATCTGGTTCAGGTTTTCTTTGACTTGGAGAAGGCGTATGATACGACGTGGCGTTATGGGATTCTCCGTAATCTCTATAACTATGGCTTGAGGGGACAGATGCCACTGTTGCTTTCTGCTTACCTCTCAGGCCGTTCTTTTCGCGTTCGTGTCGGGGCGACTCTTTCCCGCCCGTTTGTCTTGGAGAATGGTGTGCCTCAAGGTGGTGTTCTTAGTGTCGTCTTGTTTGCTATAGGGATCAACCCCATTGCTCAGCAAGCTGATGTTCCCCAGTCATTGTTTGTCGATGACTTCGGCCTGCGCTTTCGGGCAGCTCGCATGCAGACCTGCGAGCGGCAGCTACAGCTGGCAATTAACAAAGTCCAGACCTGGGCGGTAAGTAATGGTTTCCGGTTTTCTCCGGACAACACTGTGTGCATCCACTTTTGCCGCCAACGAACACTGCACCCGGATCCTTGCCTGTACTTGGGGCAGGCACAAATTCCTGTTGTCCCACATGCACGTTTCCTGGGTCTGGTGTTCGATTCCAGGTTGTCTTGGCTTCCACACTTACGCCAGCTTAAAGACAAGGCTTTGCGGGCGCTTAACATCTTGCGGGTCCTGTCGGGCACTTCATGGGGTGCCGATCGCGCTGCCATTTTGCGCCTCTACCGAGCCCTTGTCCGCAGCAAACTTGATTATGCGTGTATGGTCTATGATTCGGCTAGTGACTCCACTCTCCAGATGTTGGACACAGTGCATCACAGTGGCCTGCGTGTGGCGACTGGGGCTTTTCGAACTTCTCCAGTGGTCAGCCTCTATGCTGAGGCCTCGGAGCCACCTTTGGCCATTCGTCGGCGACAGCTTGCCATTCAGTATGCTGTGCGTTTGCATGCTGTGCAATCCAGTCCTGCTTGGTCCATGGTTTTTGGGCCAGACTTGCGAGTCGGTAGACGCAGGGTGGGTAAGGGTGATTTCCGCGATAGGCTCCAGCAGTCCTGTCAGGAGATAGCCTTTGAAATGCCCTGCGTCTTGAGGCTTGGGAGAATGCCAGTTGCCCCTTGGCTTGTCCCAGGTGGCAGTTTCATTTTTGCTCTGGCGTCCCTCCCGAAGGGTTCCACTCTACCAGCAAGGTACTTACAGGAGTTCCGGCGGCTGAGTTCTCAGTATGCCGGTTATCAGCGCCTGTTTACTGATGGGTCGAAGTCCGACGTTGGCGTGGCGTGTGCTTGTGTGTGTAAGGGTGTAACGGTTGCCCATCGCCTTCCATCAGGCTATTCTGTGTTCTCTGCAGAGCTTTTGGCTCTTGGTTTGGCGGTGGAATGGATCCTTGACCTTCAGGGCACGCATTTCATTGTCTTTAGTGATTCCATGAGTGCCCTAGAGTCCTTGACGAATTACAATCCTCGGAACCCCTTGACACAACGTGTCCAAGCTTTGCTTTCCCGCTTGCCTGGCCAGCGGAAAACTGTGCTTTTCTGCTGGATCCCGGGCCATGTTGGGATAGCAGGGAATGAACAAGCTGATTCTGCTGCGAAAGGGGCCCTTTCTGGCCCTCTCGGTAGGGATCTCAGCCTTGTTCCCTCAGATGCCTTTCCAACTCTGCGTCTGAGGTTACACGCTTTTTGGCAAACCTTGTGGGACAGACAAGACGGTAATAAGTTACGGACCATTAAAGGCACTGTCGAGGAGTGGCACTCGGCGTGTCGCAGCAGTCGCCGTGAGGAGGTTGTGTTGGCCCGTTTGCGAATTGGTCACACCCGGCTTACTCACTGTTTCCTTTTGCGGGGGGTTGACCCTCCTGAATGTTCTTGGTGTCGACGGCCACTTACGGTCCGGCACTTACTTGTTGATTGTCGCCATCTTGATGGTGTTCGTCGTCGGTTCCATCTTCCGCATGACATTGCGCGTCAGTTGGGCGATAAGTCTGTCCTCCTGTCCGGTGTTTTTCAATTTTTGCAGGAGGTACAGATGTATGACAAGATTTAGATTAGGGGTTTGAATAACATCTCTGTAATGTGTGGTGCAGTGGCAACCCGGACCACTGCACTGTGACTGAGGTTGGCGCTAATGACCAAGTTGTCGACGCGCCATTAAGCCTCAATCCCCCCCCCCCACTAACAGCATCCGTAACTAACAGTAGAATTTATGTTAAATGTTGTTAAGGGAACTAGGGGTTTAAGACCAACTTCTGGTTGCAAATCCAAGTCCATAACGTGAGTTTAAGGAAATTCTTCCTCCGCACGACTCACAGCCAAGGAACCTGTGGATTTCCTGAACACTGATTTACCTCCGTAGTGGGTAAATTATGTTGACCATGGTTATTCACATATTGAGTCATATGGGCATAAAAGCGAGCCAAATGCCCTTGTTTTTTACAAAATCAGCAGGAAAAAGGATGGTTAAATAAACCCATTTTATTATTTCCATTCTCGGCTATTGCTAGTCCTAACGTTTGCACCCTGAGATGGCTTGCCTGAGTTCAAAACATTATCGTCACTATTAGATGACCTAAGATCTTGCTCATTATTAACCAAGTTAGGATGATTATCATTTGAAACTGCATTATACATAAATCAGGTCCCTGGTTCGCTGGCAAAAAATTCTATTTTTTCTCGTATTGCTGGTTGCATGTATTTCTCAATACGTGCCCCAAATCTTTCAACTGGGAAATGCAAGAAAATGAATGGAATGACAACATGGCTTGAAGGGAGGGTGCGAGATTTGCAAAAGCAATCCTAACCAATTCAGTATCAGGAATGGGGTCTTCTAGTGTATTATTCCATCTTAAGTCATTACAATTATCCTCAATCCCTTCTTTCGTCTTATGACGATGAGAGAAAATCTTCTGGAACAATGATGACTCTTGTAAGTTAGGATTACGAAATTTTCATTGAAATTATAATTCAAAAGATGCCCAGTCACCTTCGACCACTTTAAACTCCCACCAGGTGCGTGCTTTTCCGTCTAAATGAATGGACACCCATGTTCTTACAAATACATTTGGGTCATGTTTAAAGCTCTCATTTCTGGTTTGCAATGTGGCAAAAAATCCACAGCAGAGAAATCCATGTCCTCACCGCAAATTTGTTAGAGTCAACTTGTGGTACCAAACTTCTTGGTAATTCGTAGTTTACAGAACTAGCAGCATCTTATCTTGTAATAAAGAGGCCTGAAATGCAATTAACTTAGTACATTCATCCCTCGTGTTAGTTATACAATCTCTGTCATCTGTAGTCACAGCAGGTGGCACAATATTAAGTTTATTATAACCTGTTTATTAGCCAGTCCACACCTAACACCTGTTCCAGATGCCACCACACCGAAAGAAGCAGGAAATGAGCCAAGTGTGAGGTTTGCTCTGTGACGGAGTTTTAGGTGGGCGTAATTTTTGTTAGAGAAGACACACTGTTAAATCTCAAATCAACTTTTTTTTAAATATCTTGAACCATCAGAAATAATTTATCAACATCAGTATTTTTACCAATACTACCCGAAGTTTGACCAAGTGACCTCGAGGCTCAGAAATTCTACCAGTATTCCCAATATTCGAATTGTAAATAACTGAATGGGAAAATGAGTCATTTGCCATTCTGTTCATTCTAATCGTAGAACGTGACGTCACCTTACCCCAATGCCCACTACTAACATTCCATCAGCAGTGTTGATAATGGAACTGTCATATGCTCCATCATGCTGCTGATAATTCATGACAAATTAGAGACCATATAAATAAGTGAAAAGAATTTCAACACTGAGAAACGGTTCAGAAGATTATACGATCTTAAAATACCTCTACAATATTTATTCCCGTGACATCATAATAAAAGGAGAAAATCAAATTTAATTTGTTAGACCCAAAAGAACAGCAGTTGACAACAATAAAACAAACATGTATTAATGTAAGGGAGGGGGAAAATAAAGGGTCATTAAGAATTCAGGAGAAACACTAAGGGTAAATAGAGGAAGAACCAGGAACCCGGGACGATACGAATGTTAGTCGCTTAGGGCCCACCAAGTTATCCTATAAATATTAAACATAAAAAATGGTTGTTTGGTTCGATCTCTAGATGAAAGCAAAATTTTCCCAACAAGAAGAGCAACAACAACTGTTGTCACATTAAAAAAGTACTCAAAAGGCTTTAGGACTTCTTCATACCTACGTTATAAGCTATAAAACTTGAGATCGGTTCATTGGTTCGATCTCCAGGTGTAGTACAGCTGTTACAGGCCGGAATTTGGATGATCACTCAGGCACATCAACCTAAAAGCCATGACATTTGATACACAAGTCAATTCGTAGCTTATAAATCGAACTATCTATGGAACGCCTCGAGATACTCCCATGACCCCTTCCTGTGCCCCCACCACACTCATGTGTATAAGGTTATTTACCAACAAATTCTTGCTGATTATGCTAAAACGTGAATTGGTAACAAGTCATGCTTAGTAGTACAAATCGAACTAGTATTTGTTGGTCAAAAGCATCATGGAGAGGACACACGGAAACCCTGGTGGCCTTGGGTTTCTTATGGGGTTCCACATTTAGTTCGATTCCGACTGCTTACAATGCAGGTTTTCAGTATGTTCAGTAAGAATTTTTTGTCATCGATGCTTCATGGGGGTGCACGGGGGAAAGCTGGGGGAGACTTTCGTGGTATTTCATGGTGATCCATGGCTGGTTCGATTTTTCTGCTAAAGATGACTGGTGTACAACAATGCATGCTTTTAATATGAACAACAAGAAATTTTGGGAGGCAACCTCATGATGTAGGAACGATGGGGTAGAGGGAGTGCTGAAAGGCCTTAGGGGATAGCTAGTTTGATTTGCACTACTAACAATGACTTGTGCACTTTATTTCATTCTTTTGGCACAAGAATTTGTTGGTCAGGCATCAGGGAGGGAGACACAGCAGAGACGGGGGGGGGGGGGGGGCTTCTTGGAGAGTTCCTCGAGTGGGTTCCATAGCTAGTTCGATTTGTATTATTATGAATGACTTGTGTACGAAATTTTGTTGCTTTCAGCTCGAACTTAAATAATTTGTTTGTCAAGCCTCAGGGAGGGGGAGGGCCAAGGGTGAGATCCTTGAAGATATTTCATGGGGGTTTCATTGCTGGTTCGAGGTGTACTGATAAGAATCACTTGTGTGCCACATTTCAAGCATTTAGCTCAATCAGCAATAATTTGCAGATCAAGCATCAGGGAGGAGGCACAGGGGTCGCCGGGGGGCCCTTTGGGGTATTTCATGGGGGTTTAATGGCTGGTCTCATTTGTAATGCTAAGAATGAGTGGTGTACCAAATGTCATGCTTTTAGACCGATTTGCAAGAATTTGTTGGTCAAGCCTCGGGGAGGAGAACACACTAGGGTTCCTTGGGGTATTTCATGGGAGTTCCATGACTGGTTCGATTGGTGCTGCTAAGAATGATATGCATACAAAATTTCATACTTTTAGATCAATCTGCAAGAATTTGTTGGTCAAACGTTAGTGAGAGGGCGTAGGGGGGCGCTGGGTGCTCTTTGTGGGTATTTCGCATGGGTTCCATGGCTGGTTCGATTTGTACTGTTAAGAATGACTTGTGCAATAAATTTCAAGCTTTTAGTTCGATTTGTAAGAATTCGTTGCTTAAGCCTCAAGGAGGGGGCGCTGGTGGTCCTTGGGAGTATATCATGGGGGTTCAATTGCTAATATTATTTGTGCTGTTAAGAATGAGCTGTGTACCAATTTTCATGTTTTTAGCTTGATCTGCAAGAATTTGTTGCCCAAGCCTCAGGGAAGTGCTCGGAGTGGTGCTTGGGGATGGGTGCTGGGGGCCCTTGGGGTATTCATGGTGGGGGGTCTATGACTGCTTTGGTTTTTGCTGCTAAGAAAGACTTGTGTACCAAATTTCATGTTTTCAGCTGGATTTGCAAGAATTTGTGTACTCCACTCTATGATTTTTGCCCAGTTCTCTAAAATAATAAATACTTTACCGACGATAATACCCCAGTCGCATTAAAATAGCGTTCAAAAGGCCCTGGTCGTTGTTAATACCTACATTTTAAGCTATAAAATTGAATGTCAATCGATTGGATCGATCTCTAGGTGAGAGCAAATTTTTTAGCCTATTTGGCTTTCTGTCATAAGATTATTGTAGTCATATTAAAATTGCATTTAAATGGCCCTAATACATGTCCATACCTACGTCTTAAGCTCCAGGAGAGCAAAGAGGCCCAACAACACGAACAACAAAATCAATTTAGAAGAAATGGCCATACTGTGGAAGCCGAATGGTTCGATTGCTGTCATTAAAATTTGTAATGGGGTGAAATACACGACCCAAAATACAGAATTTCGTTGGTAGAAGTCAATTGTGGGCGAAATTGTTGGAGTTTAAATTTGACATTTAACATGGTAGTACGTGTTCAAAGTGCTCTTACGAGCCCTCTAATAGCCCGGAATGGACATGCTTAGGATTTTCTGAAAGATGGGGATTTATTCTTTCCATCAGTCCTAACCGAAAATTATTAGCTTAGGTAGTAACCATCCTATGCCCGTTTAAAGGTGTAGCTGTAATTGGGGTGTAGTGTCTAGTTTCAATGTCACGTGTCATTTTAATGCTCACATTTGTATTGGTGAATAAACTAAACAATTTCGGTTAGAATTAATGGAAATAATAGAGCCACCCTTTCAGAAAGTCCTAATCATGCCCATTTCTTACTATTACAGAGCTCGCTAGAGCACTTCGAGTTAGAAAATCACCAAACACTTTGCCGCTACATCATTACCTCTTCACCTTTAAATGGGCATAGTACGATCCCTTCCTAAGTTAAACAATTTCGGTTAGGATTGATGGAAAGAATAGACACTTACCTTTCAGAAAATCCTAAGTATTCATTTTGGGCTATTGGAGGGTTGCAAGAGCATTTCAAATTCGAAAATCACCATACGCTTTTGTCGCTACGCCATCATCTTGTCACCTTTAAATGGGCACAGGATGGCCTCTATCTAAGTTGAACAATTTCGGTTATGATTGATAGAAAGAATAGATTTCCACCTTTCAGATATTCTTAATCATGTCTATTTTGGGCTAGTCGTTAGGTTCTGGTATGGGATTTGACTACCACCAACAACCTAGCACTGTCGTGCCTTAGCCAGATGTCCGTGGATCCTTTGAGAACCGCCTCTGCCACCAAAGCCAGGAAGAAAGTCAAGTATCCATCCCTGGATAGCCAGCAGTTCTTTTTTCCCAGTATCTCAAGGGTCTGCAGATTCCTTTGGTAGGGAGTGCCTGGATATTAGCTATCGTATTAGTTGCTGGGTTTCCAGGGTCGCTGTAGAGAAGAGTTCTTCTGCATTCCTTCGCCAGTTTATTGGCATGACTGTCCTGCAGAGGAATACTGCCTCAATTCTAACCATCATTCCTGCCACTGCTTCCCTTGACGAATACATCACTCAGATTTGACTAAAGTCGTTGACCACATGAGCGGAGTGGAGGGGTTTGAAACTACAGAGGTGCAAAATCCAGATAAGAAATCCAAATAGACAGTTGAGGTGACATTCTAATAGACAAATGTTGGAGTTTTACATTTCTTGTTCAAACTATTGTTGTATTTAAAAGAGAATTTGCAGCTTCCTAGTTAAGCATCATTTCTTATGATGTCACCGTGATGTTTGAAGGAAAATACAGATATTGTTCAAGGAAAAAGATATCTACAGCTTATGGTTCAAATAGTTACATTTCGTGTTTTTTCCAACATTTCAATGTTATTCTTGTGTAATATAATGCAATACCACATTTCAGCGGCCCTAACACTTAACCTGTGTGTATTGTGTTATTATGCCATAGGGCCTTTTTGGTTTATCTTTCTAATGAGCTATTAAAAATTAAAATCGGTTTACTGGGTACCGATATTAAAATTTCTAGGGTTAAATAAAGTGGCGGCGATCTTTGATGACATAATGACACTAAACCGGAGTCAATGGTCACCATGTCAAAAAATGTTGTTGTTGATCTATTAAATAGATTCTTAAAGTTTCATGTTTTTTTTTACCGGAAGTGCAAGGTTGTTGACCTCAGCTGTTAGACTACTGCGTAAATGGAAAGATTTTAAATGTCAATTGAAAACAAACCAGTTTCTGAAGAAGGTATTACCTAAACGACAATGGAAAACTATCCTTAGTGGTATTTTTCTTGATATGGACCTACTCCAGCATTAGCAACAAAAGATGAAAACATCACATAAATCAAAGATGCACTACAGTAAATGTCGAGGAGCAGACAGACATACATATTATTCCTCACATGTACCATGCCATAAAACAAGAGTTGCAGCACGTGGTTTTGCTTTCAAATGACCCAGATGTTTTTGCGATGCTCATTTGTTTTTGCATGGTTCTAAAGGAAAATGGACTCTCTGATCAGTGGATGAGAAAGTAGGCATCAGATGTCACACCTATCCATACTCTTCCAGAGATGTTCTTTTTGCTGTGCATTTACGTACAGGATCTGATGTGACCAGTAAGATATACGGGAACAAAAAAACTGTCATCGCTGAAGCCAGAACCAGAAAAGTATCTGCATAACTTTGGTCAGCATCTTCTTGCATGTGCTAAATCATTTATGGTTGCTGAAAAATACTTAGTGATGGCCTTAAACCAGGCTCAGGCTTAACCATTTGATGCACTTCGAATTGATATGACGACCTAAGCCAGTCTTACAAGCTTGCTAAGTCTAACTCGCACAAGCTCATCATTACGAGGTCAGTTGAAAAGATAATTTTACATGGTATACTCATGCAGTACAGAATTAGTGCAAATCAGTGGACCATCAGTGCTAGTGACTCATCACCAACGGCAGACCCCTGCATTAATGAGCTGCTTTACGATGTGATTCTTACCTAAGCTTTGGAGAGTTGTCATACAAAACGATGCAGGTGCCACTAAAACATTGTTTTCGATGACAGTCCTGTGACATTCGAAAACATTTTGTAAAAGTGCAGTGACTATGAAAATAAAACTTTGTGCGGGTATAGTTAATTGTGATTTGTTTTAACGTATCTTAGCCTACTTTAATGTTCATACTTAATACATTGTCATCGTTTACATTATTTTAAAAACACATCGTTAATGGTCCAGGAAGAGTGAAAATAGTCCTAAACTATAGTAAATATTATGCGGAATCCCCAAAACACCTCACAATTTGTACATGTGTACTGACAAGAGAAGAAAATAATGAAATTAACTACTACATGTACCGTATATGGCAGCAACAAAATAGTGTCCAATAAAATCTCTGCCCATGGTTGCCAGATGTTCACTCAAGGTTTTTCCCAAGCTTTAGGCATGTCCTAACAGGATCTGAAGAGAAACTTAGTCCACATCAAAATTACTGCTGATGCTATGGCCAGCACCTGTATTGTAATATCTGTAGGTTCATGATCAGATGTTGGAGAGTCATCTGCAACAAAAATACTATTAGAAAATTCCCTTTATTTTAAGGACATTGGCTTTATAATTTTACAATGTAGGACACTTTCTGGGCATATTTTTTAGTTGCCATTATTGTATGTATCCTACAAATTCCTATAGTTTGAAATGTCTGATTTTACTAGTTTGAATAGTATTTTATGACTTTTTAAATGAATAAAAACATGAAATGATTTTTACAATTTGTGTTGACTGATTGATTGATTGGGTTTATTAGGGCCTCAGCCCAAGGCCATGCGCCCCAGCACTATACAAATACAAATTTACACACGGTATACAATGAACCCTATACAGTAAACCATATGAGAAATAAAATACTGATCCTCCATAAAATTAGCCAGACTCCAATGTCTCTTTTGCTCATAATGTCACTGATGTCATCACCGAACACAAAGCAAATTCCTTAGCTACACACAAGAGCATTAATCAGCAGGGGCAGAGGGATTATAGCGTACTTGCGTGGCCGCACAATTGTGTGCGACAGCTCGCAGCCTGGAGAACGCCTGTGGACCAATGGTAGAAAGCAATTTGTGTTGATTCCCATCTAAATAATGTCACAATTTTAGTGCACTGTTATAAACCTCTACCATGTATTTTCCAACAATCCAAACTGATAAGAGTATTGCAAACATGCTCCCATGTAACACCACCTAGGATGGACTGCCCCTTCCATCCATAAAGACCTTGTTTTGATACTGGTTCTCAGCAAACCTTGCCTTTGCAGTTTCGCTCATTAAGTTTCGCTTCCCCACTATGTTAAAGAACTGGCTTTGCCAGTAAAATTTCTATTGTAAGAACCTGCATATTTTTCGATTCCTTGAAGTTTAATATTGTTCCAACAACTCTTTGTTTGGAACTTTTCCGTGAAATTACAGTTTTCTCAACCACTTGCTTTTTATTAACATGTTTAAATCAGTAAAACTATGTTTACAGTTGAAAGACAGTTTGTTAGCGAGCCACATATTTTACAAATACAATGTAGTGTGAAATTATCAAACAACTAATAATAGAATTCAAACAGATCTATGATTGCTTGATTAATTCTCACCAACACCTAGGAAAAATTACCTGTTTGTGGTCAAACTTGTTAGTGACACGTACAATTTGCTTGTTATCTTAGATGCGAGTACATGAAGCTGGATTTCAGCCAGACCATGATTTGTACAAGGATTTCGGGCACAGAATTTACATGTCATATGCTACTAAAATTGAGTTCACAATGAAGGAGGTAAGCATAATCAAACTAATGTTGATCACAAGACTCATGAAAAATTTTACGATTTGTTTTCTGTAAATAACCTAATTGGTAAAGTCAGTTGGAAGTGCTGTATATAATAAACATGTCTTATTTTTTTTGATGAACCTACAATTCTTTACAATTTTCCTCCCTTCCAACTCCATTTTGAAATATTGCTTGAGGCAAAGCTCCAACCCAGATTCTTACTGGCTGAGTTAAATATGAGTAAACCGAGTTGTTAATAGAAGACAACAAATGACTTATGAACATGAAATCTAACAAATGATGATAAGAACAAGAACAAGTTCGATAATCAGACCTGTAACACAGAATAATTCATTAAAAAAATATTAAGTGGTTTTCAGTCTGAAGGGATGATTGCATTGCCCTAATTTCTTTAGTAGGGCAATTAATACCTTATAAAAAAATAAGTATGCAGTCTATCAATTTAGTCCATCAAGATCTAGATATTGGCTCTCACTGGTGTTATAATGTTGGCATCAAATGCGCAATCCAGTCATGTTGTATGCAGTTAATTAAAAAAAACCATTCTACAAGGAAATGTTAAATTTTGGGGTCGTGAAAGCAGCGATATAGCAACGTTAGGGGACCCCAAAATCGGGTATCCTGAATATTGCTTTATGAGCTTTAGCATGTTGAAAATACATCGGTAGGGGTGTTGTGACACCAAAATCGCCTTGCGGGCATATGTCGAAAATGTATTACGAGGGCAGGGGGCGAGAACCCACGCAAATGCTTTATGAGGTTTCTCATTGTGGCCTTGACGAATCGTTAGGGGCAATCGTGAAAACGCTTTAAGGCATGGAAATGACGAAATAGCAATGTTAGGGTTCCCCAAATCGGGTCCAATGAAAATTGCTTCGTGAGCTTTAGCATGTTGAAAATGCATCGGTAATGGGTTGAGATGCCAATTTTGCATTTTGCGAGCATGTCAAAAATGTATTACATGGGGGGGGGTGTCGAGCATTCCTGAAAATGCTTTAAGACCCCCTCCCAATGTTAAGTTGTCGAATCGTTAAGGCACTCCTGAAAAAGCTTTAGGGCATGAAATAACGACATAGCAACGTTAGGGGTCACCTGAATTGTTTCATTAAAAACTTACGTTGGTAAGGGATGCCAAATCGTGCACCCCTACGAGTACTTTACAAGTTGTCGAAAATGTCGAAAAAATTCAAGAATTGTCGAAAGTAGGACATTGCTGAAATGTATTATGAGCTTTCACATTGAGGGAATGGTGAATCGTTCGGAGTGCTCATTAGGAGTTCTAAAGTCCCCTGTTCTCCAAAGGAGTAATCGGGCTACATTGATTCAGTGCATAAATTCGCACCAAGGCAACAGGACTGTGCCAACGTAACCTACAACAACACCCAACATCTAAATTAA
This sequence comes from Lithobius niger, assembly GCA_023313725.1. NCBI lineage: Eukaryota > Metazoa > Arthropoda > Chilopoda > Lithobiomorpha > Lithobiidae > Lithobius > Lithobius niger. The sequence goes on along the minus strand of JAHWFP010210939.1, from coordinate 17,032 downwards.
AAACCAAACTCAATACGGATTGAACGAAAACGATGTAAAAAGTTGATGGACAGTCTTTTATTAGTCATGGTTTGGCTCGCAATGTTTGAATATGTCATTTTCTCCCTGCAAGTATTAGCGTGTTGTCGTCATGTCGTTATCGCTGCTGGGACAATTTTTAAACTGTCTTTTTCACCAAATGAGCAATTCGCAGCAATGTTTCAGTGGGTAAAAAATTAGAAAGAACTTAAATTGGAACAATGGACTCATTGTATATTTTCTAAACCACATCATTCGTTAACAATAATGGGGTCCGGCCTCGGCCGATATAGTAACTTTGCCACTCGATTTACTTCAGCCGATATATGATACTGTCACCAGACACCATGGTTTAATTATACTTATGCGTTCTGCTCACATTTGGCATCAACAAGTCCATTTTACAGTATGATTTTTGGGTAAGCGTAAAAAGGAAATATTGCAGTAGTTTTTATAGGCTAAATTTTACGAATACGCCATTTTTGATCAAAACAATTGTCCCCCATTGGTGATGAACTAGTAACAATGGCTCGCTATATTGCACAAATTGTTAGCAACGTTGTTGATGCCAAAGCTTTGCGTTTTGTTGATACAATTGTTGTACACTTATGGTTTGTAAATTCATAAATAAATGGTTAACTGTACGTTTTTCAAGAAATTCGCAACCGACATGTATGTGACGAAACTCGGTAGCCACCAAAATAAACATATGATGTACAAAAACCCCATTAGGGTAAAGGGACTCAACAATCTATTTTTACAGAAAGTAGTGATAAAAGACTCAAAATGGCTACCCCCAAGGTTGTTTTCCTCAGATTCCTCAGTTAAATTTCAGTCAATAAGTCAGTTAAATGTCAAAGGTGAACAAATAACTTTCTCTTCATTTCGTTCGGGTCAAATTAGAGAAAATTACGTGTTTCAGTAATTTTATTCTAATTAAAATGGTCATGGAATGAAGGTAACTTGTCAATCAAAAAGTGAACACTCTGTTCACGAGTTAGTTTGAACATTTCTTTTCTTAGGGATGTTCATCAAACATCAAAATGAGTCTAAGAGATATAGCTCCCTTGTAAATTCAGAGATAATTAAATATGTGCAAGTTGTTGTTTCTATTGCAGTACCAGCGAATGAACACTAAAAATCGTCCCTGCGCCCATACGACAGACTCGTGGAAATGCATCCATCAGTGTTTCAATGAAGAAGTTAAAAGATTAATAACATGCAAGTAAGTGGAATAGTTAGTCGGGAAAAACACCCTGAAATAAGAAAAATATGTAAGGAGGTGTAGTAAAGAACAATATTTCGATGCAATATCCTACTTTGTTATCGAGCAAGAAACAAACTTACAACTTTATGAAAGAAAACTTGGTAAGAACGCAACAAATAACAGTACGAGCACAACTTTTAAAGGCGCGTTGGCACCAAATTAGCATTGCAGCATCTAGCCCTATCGAGTGCTCTCTTGCAGCAAGCAGAGAAAAGCGTAAAGCAAACCTTTTAAACGCAACGAACTAGCCACGTGAATCTTTAATTATTGAGTAAAAATTTGGTACGCTCTCGTGCACCTGGAAACAAGCGGTGAAGGTTAACGATATAGTGTCACTAGATGGCGCCACATGATTTTCCTTATATTTTTTTCCCGTGGTGCTATCTATAGACATTAGTATCGTTCACCTTTATAGCTTGCTCCTAGGAGCACGAGGATGTGCCACATTTTTACTCAATAATTCAGAAGGAACGTGGCTTGTTTGTCGTGTTTAAAGAAATTTCCTTGTGCATTCCTCTGCTTGTTGTGAGCAAGCGCTAGAGAGAACTTCGTAGCGTTCATTGGTGCTTGATGCTCCAAACTTTCGTTCGGTGGCAACCAGGCTTTAAGATCGACTTGCAGCTCAGTTGATTAGCTTAACTTCGGATCAGAAGAAATGTACCTGCTAGTGGAATTTCGAAATACTATAAGAATTGAAAAAGTTAATGTATTCATTAAAATGAGTTATCACACTACTTTTTTTCGTTTTCGTTGTTATAAAACTCGACAATAAATCGGATACTGTATTGTTATAAGTGTCACTTATTGGTACCCTTTTACATTTTCTATGCTATCCTGTCAGCGTTCATATTGTTACAAGTGTCAGAATAAGTTACTTATTGCTACACTTATAACAATGAACAATAACGCCAACCTAAATGTTTTATCACGTAGGCAGAGAGAAGGCCAACAGGACTGTCGCTGCCAAGTTTTGACAAAAATAATTTCAAAGAGAAGAACAAAGAACAATACCGAACGGCTTCATAAAGTAACGGGCTTGTTTTGTGTAAACGCTAACACGATTCTACGTTAGTTTTTCATTTTGGCAACCAACATTTTCAAGAACCTAATGGAAAATTAGATAATTTGAACTCAACATATCACACTCGCTGTGCTAAAAATTTTCATGCAAATATTTAGTTAACAAACAAAATAAGAGCAAAATTAGCCCCCCCCCCACATTACCACATTACCTGCAGCATTAATTAATGTCCACATTACCTGCAGCATTATCCTCGACGTCATCATTATAGAAACAGATTAATTTGAAAACTCCCAAGTCAGGCTCCATATTGAGAAGAATGATTCGACAAAGAAACGTGCCAGCGTAGTCTCGTGGTTATTGTTGTAATAACATTGTAGCGGCCAACGATTGTTGAACGCCAGGAATTGTTGAACCAAGAAAAATGACATGAAACAACTCGAATCCATAACACAAAGTATGGTGATAAATTAGTTCTTGGCATACTTTTGCAAGAATGGTCCCTCTATACATGATTTATTGTGATAGTTTTGCTTCCTCGGCTCTTAACGCCTCGGCTTGCGCCTCGGCTAAGCCTCGGAAGAACAAAACTATCACAATAAATCACGTATAGAGGAACCATTGTTGCAAAAGTAAGCCAATAACCTGCGGCCTTGCAGTGCTGGAAACACCGGTTCTCGTCAGATCCCCGAAGTTAAGCAGCATTGGGCTGGATTGGTACTTGGGTGGGTGACTGCCTGGGAATCTGGCTGTTGCAGACATAGGGCCTTAGGGCTTCGGGCAGATGACCAGGAGTGGTTAACGCTCGTTAAACCCTTTGAACCCTTTGAACCAATAACCACTACTTATTGTTGGGTCTACGCGGTTAAGCAAAACAGGGTCGTTAAGTAGTATACAAAGGATTTTTAGATTGATCTAGGATTAGAAATCATTTATTTGAAAAAGGATTTTATTTGCACGACGGTCTGGCTCGTGATCGGTTTTTGTATGGTGCCGTGCAAGTGAATTAATGGAATTAATGGTATCACGCAATTTACGTTAACATTTGTGGTAAATGACTGAACATTTTTACTCTCCTTTCCAACGTCAGATGCCGTGCACGCAGTGGATGAACTGGGAATTTTGATTGATGACATTCCTTTTGATTCTGAGCTTACTGTGAAGGCTGGGATGGTTTCTTTAACTTTGTTTAATTTATCAAGTCATTCATAAAGAGCTTTACATAACATTTGGTGTGTTCTTATAAAGTTTCGTGCTAGTAACACAATAAACACTATACTGGACCAACAAACATAATTAAAGTTTAACAAACCTGAAACAGGATTAATAGATAAATTTGGACAAATTCTACAGTGCATATGCATGGCGGCGTCAGCGTAGTACATTTTAAATTGCGTAATAAATTTCACAAAATTCTATAAATATGTAGGCTGTCAGTAGACCGCCCAAAATAAAACAAACATAAAAATACAGCAGTGTAGTAAGATCTATAACAAGCTATAATGCATATTAAATTATAAATATTTATATATATACATTGACTGTTGGAGGACTGCCCTGAATTGAACACCCTTAACATGAATACAAAAATACGTTAGAAAACAAAAACGAGCTCGTTTGACGTTTAAGGTAAGGTTTAACTGATCCGAAGTCAAAACAGCAAAGTAACACAAATAAACTTTCCTGTAAGGTAGCACAAACCGTAGTGTTCCTGTACTGTTTAGTCCACGTGAAACCTTACAGCTGTATTTACATGTTTTTACATTTTTTATTTCAGAACACGATAAGTCTGAATGTTTCATTCTACTTGGCCAAAGAAAATCGCTGAAAAATCGTAACAACCATACTTTTAGTGTACTTAGTACACACCTACAAATTAACTAATTCAGGGTTCGTGCGACTCCCTGAAATCCTGAAAATATCGTTAAAAATAAAAATGAAATACCAGTCTTGAAGTCTTGAATATGAAATCTCAAAACTGGTGTATGTATCAATAGTATGAACGGAAAGGATACAACCGGACTAGAATGATGATGACAAAATTAAGCCCTGAAATTTGGAGAGTGTGTAGCCTATATTATACACTACATTATTCTTACAACAATTTTGAAATTTGGGATAAGGTTTTGATGTTATTTAGGTGTCTCAGGTTGAATACAGCAGTAAGGTTTCATGTGGACTAAACAGTACAGGAACACTGCGGTATGTGAAACCTTACAGGAAAGTTTATTTGTGTTGCTTTGCTGTTTTGACTTCGGATCAGTTAAACCTTACTGGAAACATCAAACGAGCTCGTTTTTGTTTTCTAATTCGTGATACTTTGACATACCAAGCTGGTTATCTGCACTTGTTGCAAAAGGCACTGAATTTCGCTCGCTTTGCTTGCTCATTCAGTGCAAGTCTTTCGTTTGGAAGTTGGTTTGTCCGAAGCTATCTATATGTCTGTATCTATATCTATATGTCTGGCTTTGTCTGTATTTGTAATAAAGGACGGCAAGACAAACGGGCAACGGACACTTTAGCTTTAACACGGGAGAATGACGTGAAATCATAAATATAAATCATTCGTAATAAGGACAATGCTTTCTCTTTACGCGCGGGTAAATTGTTGGCTCACCAGCATTGTCAGCATTTGCTTACGCTTTCCAACTGGCGTCTGCAGATTGGCATTGTTGCATAAAAACAATATTTAAAACCATGTATAACAATAAAACGGATCATTCAGGGCCCCGTAACTCCGGAACGGGACGACCAATCGAAATTTCTATTTCTATAAAGGGCACATCTCCGGAAGTAGCTCTTTCAGATCAGCTAATAACCAGCTTTCTACGACAAATGGTTTAGTCTGTAGATATCATTGTATAAACGTGTCCAAAGTAACAAGTCCAAGCCAAAAATGAAACTCACGATTCCACCTCAAGTCCAGTTCTCCGAAGTTACAAATCGGAAATTTATAAAAGTTGGTACACATGTTCACCAAGTCCAACAAAGCTTCTATACTAAATTTGAGTGGAAAATATTAATAGGCAGCGGAGATATTAAGCATCGTAATTTCGGCTTTAATATGGGAGACCGAGGTTGAACCTTACAGTAAAGGCTACAGTTTTTACTAATACAATATGAGATCTTCCAAAGTTTTCTTTTGCTGTCAAAAATATAAAATTCATGTTTAAAAAATATTCTGAGTTCCTGCTAGACACACCAAATGTGCACGTCAATTCTGTGTTAGAATGAGATATAAAATAATAAAATAAAAAAAAAAGACATAAATCGCTGGAAATAATATTAAAGAAAATTGGAAATTAGCCAACAGCGAAAATCATACACTAGAAATAACGTATTTCAGTAAGCCACCTTTATGCACTTTCGTCGGAGTGGCATGACCCCGATTCGAACCGGCTACCCAGTTCGCCCCCAGATCACTTGCATAGCACCTCAATTGCTATGGCCACATCCTCCACTGGCATAAAGATAACTCACTGAACCCGTTATTAAAGTCTTTATGCCAGTGGAGGATGTGGCCATAGTGATTAAGGCTATATGCAAGTGATCTGGGGGTGAATTGGGTAGCCGGTTCGAATCCGGGTCATGCCACTACGACGAAACGTAAGTGCATAAAGGTGGCTTACTGAACTGCGTTATTTCTAGTGTATGATTTTCGCTGTTGGCTAATTTCCAATTTTCCTTAGAATGAGATGACAGACGAAACCGAAGCAAATGACTCAGTTTACAACTGGGTCATTTGCTTCGGTGTTTTCTGTCATCTCATTATGGGTGAAATACAGAAACGAAAGTGTATCTAACACACTCGTGCTTATGTACAAAAACTTGAGTTTAGGGGGATGACTACATATTGCGTCATTTGGTTGTAGTTGAAAATGTTGCTTGAATGTCAGTCCATGGAAGTTAAGTTTTCA
>JAHWFP010210939.1:0-10409 GCA_023313725.1 Lithobius niger | reverse complement strand
AGTTGAAAATGTTGCTTGAATGTCAGTCCATGGAAGTTAAGTTTTCAAATTTTAAACAAAATAATGACCCCACCATGCATAAATCTCCACCACACGGATGTCAATTTTAAGTATTGTAATATTTGTTCATATGCTAAGATTTTGAGGTTGCTAGCACTATAAGCAGCCCAATAGCAGCCGAACTGTTTCAATAGCAGCCCAATCTTTTTTAAGCATTCGGCAATACTAATTTGGGAACATCCAGCAAATGGGAAGCCACGCAATGCATCCATCGGTCGTCTCTTCCCTCGGAAATTTCTTTCTTCTTCCCAATAAACTCCAGCCACTGCTTTCCCATGTCTTTTTCTGCCGTTTATAGTTTTGTGCTAGAACCAGCGTTTTGAGCAGCAAGGAGTGGGCCTGTCCACCCAGCTCCAAATGTCTGATGCAAAACACCATGCTTGCCTCAGTAGTACGCACGGCTTGATCATCTGCAGAGTTTGATTAGCAGTGTTTGGCCTGTAGTATTCTCCATCCCATTGCCCTTTGTGACTGGTGGCTACTCCTGCGACCTCTACTGATATGTTTCATATCATGCGATCGCTTCACGGCACCTATGCCACCTGGGTGCTGGTTCAGCGGGTACTGCACTAGGTTGCACCTTCTTGACACTACTTCAATATATGCATATATTTGGGCAGAAACGATGTGCAGTGGTCACACGTACCCATATATAAAAAATCTATACCTGCTATATGCGGATCATATCTTCGACTAGAAGTGGGCAGACAGAAGGATGGCAACAGCAGCACTGATGGACGACTTTTCCATCTACACCATAGTAGACAAGTCCATGACTGACAAGACTCGGCAGTAACTTCATTGGGTTTGGACCGAACACCTAAGCGACTAGAAAAGAGAGGTTTCTCTGGACCTCCAACGAGCTACATCGGCAAATGCTACAAGATGAACCAGGAGCTGGATTTCTTCATGGAAATATTCGAGGGACAGCAGATTTCATTGTTAGGATTAACGAATTCATAGAAGAGAGGTCAGCAATACGAAATACAGCAAATGGAACATCAAGTAAGGCAGAAAGCCAGGTCCAGAAGACGATGTTAGGACTTTTTCGAATCATGGGTTACAATTGATGGAAAGAATACATCCTCCACCATTCAGAAAATTGTAAGCATGTCCACTTTCGGCTATTAGAGGGCTTGCAAGAGCATTGTGAATTCGAAAATCACCATACGCTTTTGCCTGTACGCTGTTACATCTTCAATTTTAAATTGGCGTAGGACGGTCCCTATCTAAGCTAAACAAATTTGGTCAGAATCGATGGAAAGTGTGAGCGGGTTCTGCGATTAGTAATTGCGGCGTCCTCCAGCAGATTATTTTTGGCTTACTTTCCCAGTTTGTTTACTATTTATTGCTCGCATGTAATGGCCTTCACTAAAGTTTCATGTGAAGGCTAAGGCCGATTTGTTAATCGTGACGCTATAATAACTTTGGTGTTGTACACTACGAGGCTTGTCAACGCATTCTTACAGGGACATACCAGCATTGTTATACTGTGGCCCTCTTACCCTTGCTTATTGTTGTATTCCTTCAACCCCCTCTTCTTTGGTCCAGGCACATAAGGTTTGGACACTCCACCAAAAATGTCTTGGCTCCATCTTGGTTCGAATTAGCTCAAGTGCCGAGATGTAAGTAACCCTACGTAAAAACTGTAATGATTGCCAAATGCTTCAGCAATCATGTCCCAACATAATTTAGTACCATGATCTATGTATCCAAATGAATTCAAACTGTTCCCAATTGTCGATCGCGATCGTCACTCGTAATGCCATAGACTTGTACCCAACAATATGTAACGTTTTCCCAATGATGATTCTACTGCGGGCATGTGATGGCGTGATATTGATGTGACACGTCTCCTAATAAACCGGACCGATAAGTCGTCTATATCCAACTTACACCTCTTCAGTTTCATTTCTGTTTTCGTCACGGCTCGATCCCGGACTCTGTGCATTTAGGCCAAGCGAAACTAAATGTAGTAGTAATTAACGTGGCTCATTGCGGACTTTAAACGTTAACGCGATTACCGTTCAGTTAGTCTCAGCGATCTCCCTATCTATGGTAGCAATATGGTACCGTTGACCGAAAATAGTGCAATCGATTTCCGAAGAGGTAAGCGTTTTGAGCAGTTGGAACGTTAGTATCTAGTCGCCAACGTGACCCTAACCCTAGACCCTACCCTGTAACGTCTCGACCAGAAGAATTGTGACAATTGGGACTTAAAATAATAACTGTTTTTCCATCGTCTAAAACAGTTGTCGTTTCCTGGGACGTGTTTAATTGTGCATTTCCACTGAAACGGATACTTAATATGTAAATTAACGATAACTAACCTAAATGTTTAAGTTGTTCACATCCCCAATAACTCGACTCTTTGACGACGAAGTTGTTAACATTTGTTGAAAAGTGTCACTTTTACTACCTTTTCCGGTCTATTTTATTGATATGCGTCGATTTTGTATTTTATACATTTGTATTATGTATGAGGTGTGGAACGAAACCACCGCTCTACCTACCATGCTGTTTCGTAATTTTTGATCTTTTTCTTCGGTTGCCCCTAGAGAGTTTCACTTGGATTTACATGCATAAGGCAATTGTAATTTTTCTATCTCTGTAAGGTGTGTATTTGTTATAAACTGTTACGTAGCCATGAGGGAGTTCTGTGAGAGGGTTCCGCGATTTGTTAATTGCGGTGTCCTCCAGCAGATTATTTTTGGCTTGCTTTACTGGTTTGTTTACTATTTATTGCTCGAATGTAATGGCCTTCACTGAAGTTACGTGTGAAGGCTAAGGCCGATTTCTTAATTGTGCTGCTATAATGACTTAGGTGTTGTACAACGCGAGGCATGTCAACACATTCTTACAGGGACATACCAGCATTGTTATGCTGTGGCCCTCTTACCCTTGCTTATTCTTGTATTCCTTCTTCCCCCTCTTCTTTGGTCCAGGCACGTAAGGTTTGGACGCTCCACCAAAAATGTCCTATCCCCTTAGGAGCCATCTTGGTTCGAATTAGCTCAAGTGCCGAGATGTAAGTTACCCTACATGTTTCATTAGGCGTAAGAACTGTAACGATTGCCAAATGCTTCAACAATCATGTTCCAACATAATTTAGTACCATGATCTATGTATTCAAATGAATTCAAACTGTTCCCCATTGCCGATCACGATCATCACTCGTAATGCCATAGACTTGTACCCAGCAATTACGTAACGTTTTCCCAATGATGATTCTACTGTGGGCATTGCGACGACATGATATTGATGCGACACGTCTCCTAATAAACCGGACCGATAAGTCGTCTATACCCAACTTAAACCTCTTCAGTTTCATTCCTGTTTTTCGTCACGGCTCAATCCCGGACACTGTGTGTTTAGGCCAAGCGAAACTAAACGTAGTAGTAATTAAGGTGGCTCATTGCAGACTTTAAATGTTAACGCAATTACCGTTTAGTTAGTCTCAGAGATCTCCCACAGAAAGAAATGGATGCCCACCTTTCAGAAAATCTTAAGCATGCCCATTGCCCATTTTGGGGATATTAGAAGGCTAGCAAGAGCACTTTGAATTCCAAAATCACCATATGCTTTCGCTGCTACGCCATTACCTCTACACCTTTAAATGGGCATAGCACGGTCCCTATCTAAGCTAAGCAAATTAGGTTAGATATAATGGGTGGCTTTAGATTGTAGAGATCCCTATACCCACACATTACTCAGCGGTATCTGTAGGGGATAGGCATGTAGGTTATAGGGCTATTATTCCAAATGTCTTTTGTTGGGCTTGCTTGGGATAGGGCCAACCGGTTCTCACCTGTTGCCCCCCCCCCCCAAGTTTGGGTGATAAAACAGTTCCATAGAATCCGACATGATTACATCTTGTTGACTCCCAGTGAGCTGCGTGGGAGGCCTAAAAGGGAAAGTGCATTCTGTTTTTTTTGTGAAATTCAATTCTTTCGGTATATGGATGTAACTTCAGTAGAATATTACAAAGATTCTTAAGAATAGGAAGTTTATTGCATGTGTTGCATCTGGAATGAGTGGAGGCCAATTGGTATAAAACTGCTGGACACCTCTTATTCTGGATCTTGAGCGTTAGTTTAGTCTAGGTGCAGGTAAAAGTAATTTCGACTCTTCAGCTACTATGTAGGCTACCGTTATTATGGATCTTCTGCAATTATTGGGGCTTGTTAGGACGTTTTTCTGAACCCCGTGTTTGGCAAGTAATAATTAGTTATGACTTTTTATATGGCTTAGGCATTTATACAGCCTTCATCAGCGCATAATTTCTGGAGTATCCCCTAGCACTTGGCACTTAGAAAGAACTGGTTGACTCGGATGCAAACTCATTTGTGCGTTCCTTGGCTTCTGCCACGTTACATAGAACTGATGGAAAGAATAGACCCCCACGTTTCAGAAAATCTGAAGCACGTCCACTTTGGGCTATTAGAGGGGTCGCAAAAGCACTTTGAACACGAAAATCCCTATAACAACCAATAGAAAAAAAGAAGCTTTTGCACAAGTTAAGGGTGATGTACTTTAAATACAATTTTTGGGTTCAAGGGTTGCTTTTACGTAAAAGATGTATATCAGAATTGTGTGCTGAACGTTTTTGCTTTACATTATGCTTTTGATTTGCTGACGGTTAAGAAGTTACAGTAAAACAAAACGTGTTTTCCCCTTTTTTGGGGGGAGGGGGGTTTGGGGGCATGAAAATTTGTGTCCCTGGATTTTTAAACTCTTCTACCCGCATACTGACTGAAATCAAATGGGCACATTGGTTGCCAGATGTGAAATAAATTGGCATTCTTTACATCTCCCCTACCCCACTATCACACAATCTGCCCAAAACTAGCAAAGTTTGGGAAAATATCGAAGTTATTAGGGAAATCATGAATATAGTGGTAACCAGCAATGCAAACAACATGAGCATGGGCTAATTAAAAGTAAGCGTAAATATAAGTATCTATATAAGTATCTATATAAGTATATATAACATAGTAGAGTGATTCAATTTTAATTTAAAAAAATGAGTTCCTCAAGATATGTATTTACAGTCAAATCAAGGGCAGATGATGGTAAAATGTTCGATGAAGGTAGAATTACCCTTCCATGGGGAACCAACTGGTAACCGGCATAATGTAACGTGTTGTCTTGGCCGCAGGCGCCAATGCAATCAACTGATAAGGTCAAATTTGTTTATCACTTAGAGAATAGGGCATAAAATCTGCCGAACACCCTGGAAGCAAAGTGGTTGCACAAGATAAGGATTCAGATCACTACGCAGGTTCGGTGTAGTTCCACAATTTTCAGAAGTTTCAGTAGGTTTTGAGTTAGCAGGAGGAGTTAGGATTTGCTGTCAGACAGTTTTGTCCTTGACCATCATCACAATTGCATTATGGGGCAATAGACCACCTGCCACAATATAACCAGTGTCTTGAGCCTTGAGTAAGTCTGTTCTTTCGCAGCTAACTTTACTGCATTAGCTTGAATATTGGTCCCACACATGCTCAAGTTGCTGATTGTTTCAACCATTGCTGCACAAGAGAAGCTGGTCACAAAGATTTTTTTGACAAGCGTACAGTGCCACACTTTATATTGGATGAACTATTTCGTGGTCCCTTTTAGGAACACTGGGTTGAACACACTGCTTAGACAACCTCACACACTGACTGGCTGGATAGGAAGGTCTTAACTAGCCGTTCTTTGATGGTTGAACACAACGAGGACTAAGAGGATGCAATAATGCTTGCTCGAAGGTGTATGGTGAAAATCCCGATGGACAATGCCATAAAGTTCACTCTGCTGCATCACAACAGCATGGTGCGGTAAAAACGTGAAGGGTTAACCAAGGCAAGGCTGGTCAATAGCTTAAGTACAAGCATAGGTAAGCCCATAGGATCCTTGACACAATTGGGCACAGAAATGTTGTATTTTTTTCAGTTTGCTCGGCACTGACAGCAGGGTTAATAACAGTGCAAGATTAAGAAAAATGGGTACTGGATCAGCAATTCGTTTCGCAACAATCAGCTGGGGTTCTGGAAATATGGGGTATGTGTTTTGATAGTTTACTGAGAGCACAGACGAACGCTGGTTTCGTTGGACTCCAGCATTGCTGAGGCAGGGGGGGGGGAGATGAGGCTTAATGGCACGTCGACAGCTTGGTCATTAGCGCCAACCTCAGTCACAGTGCAGTGGTCCGGGTTGCCACTCCACCACACATTACAGAGATATTATTCAAACCCCTAATCTAAATCTTGTCATACAGCTGTACCTCCTGCAAAAATTGAAAAACACCGGACAGGAGGACAGACTTATCGCCCAACTGACGCACAATGTCATGCGGAAGATGGAAACGACGACGAAAACCATCAAGATGGCAACAATCAACAAGGAAGTGCCGAACCGTAAGTGGCCGCCGACACCAATAACATTCAGGAGGGTCAACCCCGGAATGCTGCCGGAACAGAGCCTTCTGCCCACACACGGTTGAACATCTCCAGCAAGAACTGCTGGGAGGCAAGAGGCAGATGTTTCAACAGCTGATAGTGAACATCATCAGGCCCTGGGGCGGAGTCATGCGACTTGGACAAAGCGGAAACAAATTCCTGCCTGGTGAACGGTAAATTGTACTCCTCTAGCCCGTCGGAGCGAAAGTCTAGAGGGTGAGCCTCTTCACTACGCTTTATTCTGAGGAAACCAGGATCATAATGGTTATCACTCGAAACCTGCGCAAACGCAGACGCAAGACAGTCGGCGATATCCGGCACAGAAGAGATCACGGTATTCGCCACCTTCAGCTGTGAAACCGGGGAAGGCACGGTCTTCCCCGAGATCTGGCGCACCTTCCGCCACACCTGCTGAGAAGGCGTGGAGCGCGTGATCGACGAAACATAAACTGCCCACGAAGCACGTCTAGCCTCACGGATGACAAACCTGGCACGGGCACGACAGCGCTTAAAGGCTACAAAGTTGTCAGCAGTTGGGCTGACTGTAAACGCACGCAACGCTCGCCGGCGGGCCTGAATGGCCTGCCCGCAAGCAGGTGTCCACCACGGACCAGGAACCCGCCGCGGCTGAGTGGACGTACGCGGGATAGTAGCATGAGCAGCAGCAAGGACCACGTCAGCGAAATGAGTGGAAAGTTCATCCACATCAGAAAAGTCCTCAACCGCACGCTGAAATACAGCAGCCTCAGCAAAAGCCGACCATTCAGCACGTTTAAGCGCCCACCGGGCTGGCCTGGAAGCCACAGAACCCCCTTGTGTTGTGGACAACACAATGGGGAGGTGATCGCTTCCATGCAGATCGGCAGTGACACCCCAAGTGAAGTGAACTGGGATGGCCAGCGAGCAAAAGGCTAAGTCCACCGCTGACCAATTGCCCGTGGCCAGGTTACAGTGTGTCATGGCTCCATCGTTCAGGATGCAAACAGACCCCCTCTGCATCCACTCCTCAAGGATCCTCCCTTTGTTGTCTGTATGAGCTCCCCCCCACTGGACATGGTGGCTGTTAAAGTCGCCCAGCAACAGAAAAGGGGCAGGAAGCTGGCGGACCAGGTCCTCGAGGTCACCAACCCCAAAGACCTCATCCGGTGGCAAATAAAGCGAACAGACAGTAATATCCAAATGGAAAGAAACACGAACTGCTACCGCCTGAAGCCTAGTGTGCAGAGGCACACTGGCATGCGGCTGAGAGTGTTGAACCAGCACTGCAACACCACCATGTGCACGTGGCACAGGGTCAGCATCCAGACGGTAGACAGAATAACCTCGAACAACCGGATTATCTGACGCCTTAAAGCAGGTTTCCTGTAGACAGCAGCACAGAGGTCGCCAATGCGACAAAAGCAGCCGCAGCTCTTCGGCATGGGTCCGATAACTTTGGCAGTTCCACTGAACGATGGCATGCGCAGGCATTAGGGCGGGCTGAAGACAGAATCATTCTCCTCAACTCCTCCTCTGGGCGATCCGAAAACATCCGAATCCTCACCCGAATCAAAAGATGGAGTGAGGTTCAGAACGAAGATGTCCTCGGAAGGAGGAAAAAGTTCTGGAGGATTGGAACAGGAAATCTCTCCCTGTTCTATGGGCAAAGTAGTATCAAGATGTCGAGGGGACACAACGGACCCCTCAGCAAGCTGGCCGTTCAACGACAGTTTCACTTTCTCTCCTGGTGGCGACGTCCTCACGGGTGGTGATGAGGCCTTACCAGCAGGAGCCTTTTTCTTCAACTTTTTCTGTGGTTCACTCCGGGCAGGCGGAGGCTTAGCTGAAGCCCCATCCTGCTTGGGAACAGTTACAGCAGCAGGAACAGCAGCAGGAGCAGAAGCATTTGCAGGCTGGGCAGATGTTGACGGCAAGGCAGCAACCGGGTCCGAAGGACCCAAAAGACCCTGCAGAGATGGATGTTGCTGGGTTAACAAAGTAATAAGCTTGCCCACCGTCATCGTCAAAGACCTGAGCTCAGAGCGTAAATCTGCCAAATCAGCAGACTCACTAACTGGGCAGGCGTTGGCGCACTGCACACCTGCGCAAAAGAACGAGTCATTGCCAGTGCCGGTAGCCTGGCTTTCTTTCGGGCCTCCGAGTAGGAAAGCCCGTCCTTCACCTTTAGTTCCTGCACTCGACGTTCCTCAACATAAACATGACAGTCCCGTGAAGAGGCTTGGTGCTGACCACCGCAGTTGACGCACTGCTTCGGGCCAGCACAGTCAGCGCCTTCATGGGCTGCCTGAGCACAGGAAACACAGGTAGGCCTACTTTTACACGAGCCGCTGGTATGGCCGAAACGTTGACAGCGGAAACACCGCATCGGATTCGGAACGTAACTCCTGACCTTCAAGCGCAGGTAACCGGCAGTAATGTGCTGCGGTGCAACTGGCGTATCAAAGGTCAGGAAAAAGGTGTCAGTTGGCTGGGCACCATTCACGCCTTTCCGTGTCAAACGCCTCACAGCCGTAACACCCTGTGACTTGAGTTCGTCCAGGATGGCATCATCACCGAGACCCCTCAAATCAAAGCATGTCACGACCCCCTTGCTGCTGTTCAAAGTACGATGCGGCTCGACATGCACTGGGCATGACCCCAGCGCACTCGCTTTTAAAAGCCTCTTCGCCTGACCATCGTCTGCAACTTCCACAAGGTATCCCCCAGCACGGAGCCGAGAGACACTCGTCGGATCCGAACCACAGATCCCTTTCAGCGCTTTGTGGACAGCGAACGGACCGAGTTGTGTAACATCTCGGCCCTCGCCTGTCACCACCAGGAACTTCGGGACTTGGTCCCGACTCTTACGAAAGTCTGGTAACTGGGCACCAGGCCCAACCATCTCGGGTTCCCTCCTCTGGCGCTTGCTAGTGCGGCGAGGAGGGGAAGAATTTTGGGGGGAGGGGGAGAAGTAGTTGCCATGTAGAGCAAAAATAAGTCGCGGCGGTGCGCCCCCCAGAAAAGAAAACCCCGCGCGGCACTCGGGTGATGCAGGGCCGGAAGCCGCATATCCAGGGCCCTGCACCAGGAAGCTAACACCGCCGTCTATCTCGGCGAGGTGGCAGCCTAAGCATGCCGAGAGGCGAGGCCACCAAGGAAGCCGTACACACCACCTCCCTCGATAACCCAAACAGTTCGGGTCCGTGATGCAGATGAATACAGCACAAGCCGCCTCCCCACAACGACAGAACCCGAAAAGTCATAGCCGATTGACCTTAGGCCGGCTCGCCCAGGCCACCCGTCCTCCGGAATAAGGAGCCAAAGCCCGAAAGCCAGGATCTCCGCCTCCACGGATTACTAGGTTGCAGCACACGGCCAACATGCTGGGGGATGAGGATGAAAAGCCCAGTGGCCAGAATGGGCAAATCGGAATCAAACCCAAAAGGGGATTCAAACTGCCAAACATCCTCTAAGCAGCCACCCCGGGCCCGGTTTGTCTGGATGTCCCTTCACCTCTTTCGGACTAGTGCTTGCGACGGGTGTTAAACCTGCCCGCCATACACACCGTAGGCGCACTCGCAAACCGTAGTGTTGAAGTTGCTAGTGTTCAAGACGGACAAAAAACCCTCCGCCACGCAGACCCTTGGCACACTAGCAAACCGTGATCTTGGGTTCCCTTTTAGTCGCAGGCAGGGGCAGGGGCAGAATAGGGTTAGTTGGCTATGGTGGTGATAAAAAACCTTTGGTTTCCTGTGTGCGTGCGTCTGTTGATGTTGGAGCAGCTAACCTTCAAACTGGGTTCATGGGGAAGTATAACTGTAGGGGGGGGGGTGTAAGAGAAAGCCTTCAGCTTTTAAGGTTTTAAATAAGGAAAAAATTTAACTTTTGCTTTATTATCACTGTTTTTACCGGCTGGGGACGTATCTT
>JAHWFP010210938.1:11412-24770 GCA_023313725.1 Lithobius niger | reverse complement strand
AACCCCCCCCCCCCACTCAATTTTGGCTCTGATGCTAGTATGTGCTATTAAGTGTACGATTTAGGTGGGAAGCGGCACATTTTTTTGTTCATATAAGCTTTAGTGTCTCCAAATTCCGTGAGGTCGGCGGTACCTGGGTTCGAGTCCCAGTTATATCGGCCGGAAGTCCTGGGTTTGAGTCCCAGTCGGGGCAGTTGTGTTTTCTTTCTTTCTCAGATTAGTACATGGTGCTTCACTCATCGCCCTTGCGAAGAAAAGTAGTGGTATCAGACCCACTGATGTCGGTAACTCTTGGTGTTACCAACTTAGCTTGCAATAATATTATGCAGTGATTTGCGGACACTCACTGTCCAGTGGAGCCTGTCTTTGGCACCAAAGGTGGTGTCAAAGCAACATTTCACGCTGCCAGACGATTCATTTCTCACTCACACAGCGAGACCAAGGTCATCCTCATGGTCGATTTTTTGAATGCTTTTAACACGGTCCACTGTGATCGCTTACTGTATGTGGTACATGACCACTATCCTGACTTTAAACCGTTCTTGCACCAGTGCTACAGCTCATCTTACCTTCTGGTTTATGGCGATAAGTTCATCTACCGGTATTCCCAGTGTCGTGTACAGCAGGGGCATCCCATGGGCTCAGCTCTCTTCTGACCCGTAGCTACTTCTATGAATGCCGAACTGACTACCAGTTGATACTTCGATGGTGCTACCTTGGGCGACAAATCTGCTATCATCGTACAAGATTAGGATACCCTACTGATGGAACCGGAGATGGTGGCCTGAAGGGAAGCTAAACATGTGTGAGTTGCTGGTCCTAAATGATTCTGCAGGAGAGGAGGCAACCATCACCAACGGGTCACCCTTGGAATTCGTGTTGTGCTCCCAACCAAGTCTAGGATTTGATGAAGTCATCAGAGCTTATTTAGACTTAAGATCGAGGCTCTCACTGTAATGGCAGTTACGCTTATCATTTTTTGGCACACTGTGGTTTTTCCCTCCCGAAGATCTCGGGCAATTCCCAAACTGGCGTACATCTCGCGCTGTACCCCCACTTGGAGACGTCCTAGTGGTCTACAGAGGTTCGATAAAACCCTGTATTCTGCTGTGGAGTCCGTCACCAAACCCAGCTTTCACCCACGGCTAAGGATCAGTCCTCTCTAGTACATCAGACCTTCCCCTGCCTGCATTTGTTTCCTCTTCCTACTCCGTGTCACAGCACGTGGGCCACACCCTGCCCAACTCATGTGGAAATGGGTCTGACCCTGTCTTCTCCGAGGTGATCACTTCCTAGTCCGAACTGAATGAAGCTAACCCTTCAGCAGGAAGTGCCAAAGCAAGTCAACGAGAATGAGATACCTTGCGTCGAGTAATTGTGTAGGGCACTCCGTCGGCAGGCTAGCAACTTACCTGAAAAGGTCCGTCAAATTGGGTTAACTTTCAAAGTATCTGGTGCATTGATCCAGGCCGTTCCATTTCCCCACCTCAGCACGCTCCTGGATGACTATGCTTTCGAATCCCTGTTTCCTTTCGCATGGGTTGACGTATTGGGAGCCTCGTGTGTGTCCTTGCAGAGCAGTGGTTGACTCTTCTGGCACCCAATGGTCTGAGCTAGAAAAGTGCACATTGCTGGTCTCGCCCTGCAGTTGACAATGACCTCATCAAGCGGGTACTCGTGTATGCCGGATACTAGCAAAATTGGAACCTGTTTGACTTGACCGGGAAAATGGTGAGCATCCGGGTAGCACTTCCTTGATACCATGGCAAACAGTTGTTAGCGTCTGGTATGGAATTTGACTTGCACCGACAACCTGGCACTGTCAAACCTTTACCAAACATCTGTGGAGTCTTTGGGCGCCACCTCTGCCACCGAAGCCAAGAAAAAAGTCAGTATATATACCCTGATAGCCGGTACTTCGTTCGTCCAGTGGTCCAGGGAACTGTGGGTTCCGTTAGTCGGGAGGGCCTGGACGTTATTCACTGTATCAGTTGCTGGGTTTCCAGAGTCATTGTTGAGGAGAAGTTCTCCACATTCCTTGTCCAGTGTATTGCTGTAGCTTCTTCAGCAGGAAAACACCACCTTAATCCTAAGCATCATTCCTACCAGTGCTTCTCTCGACGAATACATCACTCAGCTTTGACTAAAGTCGTTGACCGTATGAGAAGTAGAGGAGGATTTTGCAGAAGCCGAGGTGAAAAGTCCAGATAAGAAATCCAAACAGACAGACAGTTGACGTTCTAACCGACAAACAGTTGACTTTTAAAATTCTTGTTCCTTCCATTGTTGTAATTAAAAGAGGATGTGCCGCTTTCCAGTTAGGCATCTTACATTACGATGTCAGTGTGATGTTTTCAATACAATACAGATTATGTACAAGGAAAAGGAAACCTGCAGCTTATGGTTCAAATGGTTATGTTCCATGTTTTTTTCCCAACATTTCTGTAATATTATTATTCTTGTGGAACACCATGCAATGTCAGATTCCAGAGGCCATAACGCTCAAACTGTGCGAGTTGTGTTATTGTGCCATTGGACTTTTTTGGTTAGTTATAATTTTATCTTTCCAACGAGCTATTAAAAACTAAAATCGGTTCGCAGGTTACAGAGATACAAATTTTACGGTTAAATCATGTGGTGGCCATCTTTGATGACGTCATGACGCTAAACAGGAAGTGACGTCAGTGGGCACCACTTTAAAAAAATCTTATTATTTATCTATAAAATAGATTCCAAAAGTTTCATATTTTTTTTTCTGGTAGTGCTAGGTTTTGACCTTAGCCGCTAGACTAACTTGCCTGTGTCTTGCTGTGAATCTTTGCTTTATAATGTAAAGAAGATATTATTGTTTGCATGAGCCAAAAAGCACATAGGCACACACATACCGATTCAGAAAATAATACCTTCCTGGAATAAGTCAAGTGACAGTCGGATGGGTACGACGACCCATCACCAAACTTAAGTACGTTGTTGCAGCGTGTGTACTACCTTATTTATACATACTTTTATCTAACAATAGACCAACAAGAAACTGTAAACTGTACATATACACTGGAGGCTCTAAATTGTAAAATTTGAAATGATTGTGTATTCTTTTTTTTCCTTTAATTCACTTGCATTTTGTAACGGAGGATGCCAACCATGGCGTTTTTGTTTCCTGGAGACAGGAAAACTTGAAATTACTAACTAAAAATTATAAATTGTGCGAAATTACGAAACTATGAATTTCTTGAAGGAAGGAACAACAAAAAAAAAACAACTATTTATTGCTATGGTTTTTTGTGCACTTTGGTCGTGTAATGCCGTTACTTTATACTCGTCAGGTTGGTTTGTTAGTTACCTACTCTCTCCCACCCGATTGCCCCCGGTTGCAGTGTATTTTTATTGTATTTTTTTTCTCCCAACCGATTGCCCCCGGTTGCAGTGTATTTTTATTGTATTTTTTTTCTCCCAACCGATTGCCCCCGGTTGCAGTGTATTTTTATTGTATTTTTTTTTCTCCCAACCGATTGCCCCCGGTTGCAGTGTATTTTTATTGTATTTTTTTTCTCCCAACCGATTGCCCCCGGTTGCAGTGTATTTTTATTGTATTTTTTTTCTCCCAACCGATTGCCCCCGGTTGCAGTGTATTTTTATTGTATTGATTTGCAAACTACAGTGCGCATTAACTTCGCTACATACTGTCGTAGCATCCAGGTATTGTTGTCATGCTAGACAATTTTAAATTAGTAAAATTGAATCCTAACGTTTGTTGTAAGCACTGGTATCACGGTGTAGGCTGTTGTGCTTTGGAACGCACTGTTTTGACATTCATATCGGTAGCATTGACCTTCATTGATTTTGTGGGACATGTAAAGGTGCAATAACTAAAAATTGTTAACTAGAAACTATTAACTAAAAATTAAGAATTTTGAGAAATTAGGAAATTCTATATTCTATATATATTATAAAATATATATATATTATAATTCTACTAAATTATTTATTGTGTCATGTCATTTGTTGTGTATTATGTCATTGCAACTGTACAGTCATATAATGCCGTCAAGGCGTCTTGATTTATTAAATAAAGTTAAAGTTATTAATTCCTTATTTAAAAAAATCCGCAGCCATTATCATCCAAGCTGAAGATATCGTATTTTTAACTATGGTATCCAACATTTTGGAAGTGCGCACTGCCTTTATCTGGAGATTCAAGCACTCTACGTCCTCCAAGAGTTTCTCACTTTACATAACTAACAGCTGGTGCATAATGTTGTTGTCACGGTTTTACCTTTTGATCAGTTTTTTTTTCTCTGAAAACGGGGCTCCCCCCCCCCCAAATATCAAGAAGAATGCTTTTGTCCTGATTTGCACGCTAACTAAACCATGCGCAATGGCTGTTTGCCGTGACGTCACCATGAGTTAGCCAATGACGAACGAGGACAACGGCTGTTTGGCTGTCTGATTGGACTATCCCAGTCACGTGATATGCACGTCACAGCAAACAGCCATGGCGCGTGGTATACAGAAACTTCAAACTCCTTAGGACGTAGCTTTTTTCTCAACCGTGGCGCCATCTAGTGGCATTAATATCGTTAATCTTTACAGCTTGCTTACAGGTGCTCGAGGAGGTAACAAATTTTCACTCAATAATTAAGGAGGCACGCTGCTAGTTTATTGTGTTAAAAGATATTTCTTTGTGCATTCCTTTGCTGGCTGTGAGCAAGCGCTAGAGAGAACTAGCTAGCGCTCGATGGCACTAGATGCTCCAAACTTTCGTTTGGTGGCAACCCTCCTTTAAACTCGTTAAAATCGATTTAATCCGAATTTGTGTGTGCATTGACGGTGGGGATATCCAGTTGAGGTGTAAACTAGGCCCGGAGTAGCTTAACCCTGGATCTAACTAACCCTCGACCTGGGAGTTAGTGGACTGGAGAAAAAAGTTGGTGATATCCATGTCGGATTAAGTTGGGGTTTTGTTCGTTCTTTACTCCTTAGACCTCGACCTCCAGGCTAAATTAGCTTTGTTAAAATGTTGTTAAAGCTCAGGAATAACGCTAATACTAGATGGATATCACCACTTTTTACAGCTCGGGGCTAACTACTCAGTATTAAGTTAGTCCTCGACCTTCAGGCTAAATTTTGCTTAGCCCTCAACTTATTTCGTGATGGATATCACCATTTTTCCTTATTACACGGCTTAACCCAAGGATTAAGTTTAAACCTCAACTGGATATCCCTACCGTTAGTGCTTGGTATTTGGTGCAAATCTTCCTACCTACCTCAGTCCATGACTAAAAAGGTTAGCTACTTTCTCAAAACAATCCACCTCTCATGTTTACACTGATAGGGTTCATCTTTGTTACTGTCGTTATCGTTTCATCTGGAAAGTTCTCATGGACGAAGTGGCTTCAGGCAACTGAGCTGCGAAGTTCAGGGAACATTTGTGAGTTCAATATGAATATGACAATAAAAAGTAAAAAAGACAAAAGAAAAGGAAAAAAAAATCTCTATAGCTAGATCGAACGACAGACTTATTGGCAGGTTTTCGGTTTGTGGTAAGTACATCATTTTAACGAAAATAATTTTGTGTACGGGTTTTGGTGGTTTTTCTCTTCTCATCTTTCGTGTGTGTTAAGAATGATGCCTGTTCGTTGAACCCTTTAACGTTAAGGCATTCCTGTTAGGTGCAGAGAAAGAAAAAAAAAAACAGAACAATTCGGACTGAAGTCTTCATTGAAGACATGCAAGTTCTAATGAGACCTTCTTCCCATCGTGTCAGTTCGAAGGTGATTGACTAGGTCGAATTGTGCTTGATTTTCCATCCTTCATGTTCCAAGTGATCTTTTACCTGGTGAAGCAGAACGACTTATGTCTTGTTGACAGCAAGAAAGGGGTTGGTGGTGCTAAGACAGGCCAGCGGCTAAAGTTGGAGGGCTGGGCCGCCGAAGTTTGTTCATTAGTGTGGAACCAAAGAGCTGCTGTATAAAAGAAAGCAGACATGAAGCATCAATTTTAATTGATAACGAACGTATTTAATGAGTTTCTATCCGTTTAAGAAATGGAAATGAAATGGATTGAAGTGAGAGCTGATATATATAGTGTTAAAGGTACATGCATCCATGTTGGCTTTCCTGTACGACCCAGTTTTGCAACAATAGTTCAAACGTATGTAAATGTTGCCAGCACATTCATTTTCTTGTTTTTTCTTTCGTGCGAGATGATTTTGCGACATTAACTCTAACCTGCGTAAATGTTGCAAACGCTACTCTCAACAGGTCGCACGACATACCGGAAGGATTTATGCCCCTTTAAAGGTTTCAGTTTTATGCAAAGGGACCCAATACCACTTTCCTCTTCATGAGGTTAAAAGCAAAGGTAAATTACTTTCCAACGATGTTTTCTGGAGTTAGCATAAATAAGCCTCTGGTGTTACTACTCGACTTTGGCGTGTCTCAATACAGTAAAGTGCAATGAAATTTTATAATCTTGACATATTGACGAGAGTAGATGTGTATAGTACCATTGCCAAGGTGTAGATCTGCGGTATTACAGATCTATTGACATTAAAACTTTTTATTTAGGTTTAGTTTTTTTTTTTTAATAGGGTACGTATTGAGAAGGTTCAATGAGCAACCCTGCTAAAAAAATTTCTAATTACTGTCTTTCACCTTCAATAATAAAGTTGATCCCGTGGCAGGACGTAGCAACCCACAAGTACGTACTGTACATAACAACAACTGCATTTTAATTTTCATCCCAAATTACGCTTTATGGCCTTGGTCACAATAAATAATAACTCCTGAAGAGGGGAAAAGATAAAACGCACTGCACACTACGTCACCATTCCAATATGACGATTTAGTGTGCACTGCGTTTTATCTTTCTTCCTCCTTCAGGGATTAATTTTTATTGTGATCAAGGCCACAAAGAGTAATTTAGGCTGAAAAAAATCAAGTTGTTATGTACTTATGGGTTACTATGTCCTGTCAGGGGGACCAACTTCATTGAAGGCTTCCTCTCCCCCACAAATTTATTCTATTACTTTCTTTGAACCTGGCATCATCTGAAGCAAACTAATGCTCGTATAGATGACCGGCTCCATTTTGAACCTTTATAGACGTTGTGGAAGGAGAAAGAAGTGTAGTAAGAGAAGGTCAAATCCGGCAACTCAAACTGGGAAACCTTCGATTTTGATAGGGGCCGAGAGAACGCCCAGAATTTCCTACATAGGTGCTGAAGGAGCCTGGTAATCTCACACTACATTCATTATGTAGCCACACATATATATACCACTACCTCACATGGCCATTTCGCTATGTTCTTGACTGACTATTTGGCGTGGATTCCCATCAAGAAAGACACGGAAGAATCTACACTGAAACTGTGGAGATCCTCCAGACTGGATTGAAACGAAGGATCACCAAGTACAAGCACAGCCAAATGGCGAACGAGGATTGCCCTAAAGTAGCGTTTGGAAACAGGGGGCCGAAATTAGACTTTGCCAAGAGGGAGTGCAACGGTGAAATATGAGGCCCACAACGGCAACACAAGAACTTTACAATTTTGGGGTGAAGATACCCCACATCCCAAAATAAGTATCAATAATGAGGCCAATGTGCTCCCATCCGAAAAAGAAAGATTGGGGGGGGGGGGGTCATAGTATAGCCTAGTTTATTGCATCACTTGCAGAAACACATTTGCCACACATTTTTCATCCTGACATGACCCCCTACCTCTTGAGGGTGGGCCCCCTATATCTTCTGGACCCGAGTACTTTGTTTACCCCTGTGCCACACTGGGGTAGGAAAATTGCGGAACCGTGGCAAACAGAGGGAAACGGCGGCACGGGGAAAAAACCGCCATCTGTAATATCGTTCATGGTAAATGCCTATAATTGAAGACCAGACGATCAAATTGCATTATTACAGCACATACATTATATACAGCAGAAATGACCAAAGAAGAAAACTTATTGTGGAGATGTGGCTCACTGACAGGGTCAAGAAACTCACTGGACATAAAATGGTACAATTGCTTTAATTTTCAGCACAAACAGCCACTATGTGTCATGTTCATCGAAAAACACGACCAGCGTAATGAAGATGAAAACAATAAATGCATGCCTTATACTCACGTTTTTATTTTTCTTAATGCTTTTATTGTAATTACACACCATACTGTAAGGCACGCATTTTATTGTTGTCATCCTCATTCCGTTTGTCGTGTTTTTAGGTGAACAAGACACATGATGGCTGTTTGTGCTGAAAATTAAAGCAATTGTACCATTTTGTGCCCAGTGTGTTTCTTGGCTTTGTCAGTGAGCACCATCTCCACAATTGTTTACTGAACATCTTGGATCTCATTTTTTTAAAGAAAACTTATTGATTTGACAACAATTTTCCCACCCATTAATTCTCTCTACGGGAATAAGGTGTCTGACGAACATCTGAAAACCGAAGTTTTTCAAAGAAAGTTAACACAGTTATCATTACCAAGAGCTAATTCTGTTACGAACGACGAGTGTTAGACACTACTAAGGCTCTGTGCCAGCGTATGACACATTAAATGCACCCAACTTGGCGAATTTTTGTATTAAGAAATGTGCTCTCCTTCTGTGTATGTAGCAAGTGATGCTCCCTGATAGAGGCTAACGCTCGATTACGTAGAATCACAGTTCTTGTTTCCTTCCTAGTTTTCCGACTCAAAAGAGAATAAATTATTACGCTCAATCTGCAGAGACTCTCGACACATGTGGCACTCGTGTATCTCAGTAGCTTACGTGGCGTAAAACTGAAAATTATAAGTTAAGATAGGAATAAACAGGACGGAAAGCCAAATGGGCTCGATGAGTGATAAATTCATACAGATGCTAAACTATATCCGTTGCCTTTTGGACTTAAAATGTCAAAATGCCTGAGAGGGAATTGAAGTGTCAACCTTTGAGACCATAGGCCGAAGCCCTACTGCTAATTAGACATGCTAAGATGGCGGACGGTTCATGACCATGTCAGTATGGCTGATCGGTAAGACTTCAGCCTTTGGTCTTCAAGGTCGAGGGTTGAATTCCCGCTCAGGCATTCTGACATTTAAGTCGAAAAGCACCGGAAATAGGTTTGCATCTCTAATGATTCAAGACACGAATTTTACAAAGAAGGCAAAGTGGAAATGTGTTCTCACATTAACTAACATTAGTTCCAACTAAATAAGTAAAACCAAAGAAAATATTAGTGTTTACTCCTGTGTGCGGCAGGCCCTATACCATTGTTGCAGCCAGGATGCGTTTCCATTCATTAACAAACTCAGGACTGGTATCATTTTGACGTCTCTAGTTTTTAAAGTTATTTATTTTCGTTGTTAACTTCAATGTATTCTTTTCACATTTTCCTTTTTTTTTAACAAATCGTTGGTTGCTTGCAGTTTGTTGAAGAAATTAATGGGTCAGCAGTATGTATATTCTTTAAATCTATATTCTCTCAATATACAACGTACGTATGGGGGTTTGTATCACTTTGTTTTGCCCTTCCATTTTCCACGGATGTAGAAGAAGCCAACAAAAACATTTAATCTCCACAGATTTAATTTAATCCAACAATTTCCTTTTAATATTATGTCACTTTATTTCCTCTTTCCATCATAGTTTGTATTTGTAAAAATCAAGAGTCTTTACAGCGGGTAAAGAGCTATTTGATTCTTGATCTAGTAAGAGCTTCAGGGCCGGATTAAAGGGGTGCTTTGGGTGCTGAAGCACCGAACCACAGGTCGAAAGGGCCTCAAGGGTGCCTCACGGTCAGGACAAAAATAAAACAGGGTACCATTTTAAATACATTTTTCTTTACTTCTGCCGTTTTCACAAAAAAAAAATTTTGTTAAAAAAATCAATGTTTTTTTGTGGGACTGTTTTGGGGGGGGCGGGGTGGAACAGAGCCACAATAACCCTTAAGCACCAGGCCTCTATGAGGTTTAATCCGGCCCTGAAGAGCTTAGCTCATTTCCAGAAACATTGTCCACAGTGGTAACTGTGAACGTCTCGTTTATAGTTTTTTTTATCCTTTTTCCCATTAACAATGCCATTTGCATTAAATGATAACACTTCAAATGCATTCAATTTCAATTTCACAGAGTCTGGAACATTATCACACTGTTTTTTTTTTTTTTATCCATTCGCCCCCGGTTGATTAGAAAGCTGTATGCGTCTCGTGCAACCATTAACCCAACAGTATTTACCGTCTTAATACGAAGAGGAAAAAGTGCAGCCTGAGGCCTGCTTCCTTAGGTTCTCTGCTCCCATGCACAAATGTGTCACTCAGTCAAAAGAGTCTGGCACTCGGAGAATCCCTTACCTGGTAAGCCTGCATCGTGGCTGATGTAGACGGCTATACAGCTTCAATACTTTATTGTTTTAAGAAAGTGCAATCTGAAGTAGTGAATGTAGACTGGGATTCTTTTTGACCGCAAAAAGAAATGTACGCCTCGATTTATGAAGCCACTCGCAGACATCGGTAAGTCGTTCACGTGACCTTTGTTTTTTTTGTTGTTGTTTTTTTTTTGGCTCTAGTTTAAGGCGTTTTCTGTTGCTTAGATATAATTTTAAATATAACCCTATATTCTCACGCCGATGATATTAGCTTTTAATACGCAACCAAACACACTGTTCGTGTTTCAGTGTGCACTAAATTTTTAAACTATACATTTTCTGAATTTAATGTAGAAATAATAATTTGTTATTCATTTATTTGTTTTAAGTTTCTTTATCGTTTTGTAAGCAAACAATTAAAACGAGTTAGAAGTTGTGATGAGCCTTCTTACTTCGCACTCGCATAAGCCATTCCTGTAAACCCCCCCCCCCCATAGACCGCAAACCCGAAAAGGTATGGAGTTGGTGTTCGATCGGCCAATTCGATCGGCCAGTCGATCGGTCAATTTCGTATATCAGGTCCTTGTCAATACTTCCCTAAGTCGAGGTCTTATGGAAATCAACATAGGAGTTAGCAGAGCTAGTCCGTCAGTGTTATACGTTAATTGTATTGAAAACCATTTCAAAGACGTTTCCATATAGATCATTGTTATTTTTTGATTAGGTGGACCGTTGCTTTCGAGTTCAACAAAATTTCTGAGCTTTTGTACTTCGTTTTTATTATTACTCAGAGACCTGAATGCTCCAAATTCTTATGCAAGATGTTAAACACTGCCTCTAATCCGTCACACTGTCTATTTACCTTGTCCTCGACAACTGCACGCTGATAATTGTTGACTTCTTGGCGCGACACACTAGCGTGTGTCTAGACACGCAACTTTCTGGTGTCGGGAAATGAAAATGCAGTCCCCAGATGGACGAGTGGAGTTTGTTTATTTTTCTAGTGTCGTTCAAAGTAGTTTGTGTATCATTAGATTAAAAAAAAACAGCAGCCCTGGTTTCTCCTAGACAATTGCGTACCAGAAATGGATAATAGAGCAGTGACATTTGCCGCCATATTGGCACCAGTATGGGTTTTGGAGGGCATAACTACAAGGTGCACTACATAAAAATGGAGGGAAAAACAACGGAAGAGCGGATTTCTTAGGCTTAAAATAACGTTGTTTTCTCCACAACAACAAAAATCGCGCGTTTTAGGTCTAAGAAATCACTCTTCACAGCATCGGCTTCAGTATGACGCCCTTCTGTTTCTCTCTGCAGTGCCCCTTGCAGCTAACCCATTAAGGCTCCAGCATAGAGTTATATACAATAATACTACGTCGTGTCACTGCTCTATAAGATAATGATGGAAATGGATAATAACGGGAAATATGCCTGAAAATGACTAATGGCAGTTTAACGCATCAAAATGGTAAATACATCAGCAATGCTAATTCTGCAACATTAAATTGTGAACAAACGAGCAAAATAATTTATCATATAGATCTAAGTGTGACATTCTTGAATAGCCCTACTTATTTTAAAATGCAAAGGTAAAATTGTGGGATCATGCATTACCGGTGTTGTTTTCTCCTAACTGACGGAATCTGTTTTTATTTTTATATCTGGAATACATGAGCATGAAATTTATTTGTTTACTGTTGGCCTAGTAATTAACTCTAAGGTACACTTTTTTTTTTAATTAATAAAAAGTAAAATCTTCAATTCGGTTGTACTTTTCCTCATACCGTTGTTTTTGCGCAGTCAGCAATTGGCTAGGCTGCGTTTTAAAACAATAGCACGGGGCGTAATTTGTGTGCTCTCAAATTAATCTAATTTGTCTTGCGATAATAATTCGGCATACCAGTTTTCCATTTAGGCCAAATTGATGGTTAGTTTAGCGTCTAAGTACTTCCAAAAAGTCGATAGGAGCTGTAGTTTTTGTTGGTATTTATATAAAAAAAAATAATTATAAAGGATAACTTAAATTTTCCCGGAAAGGATATTTTTTTTATTTGCTTTCATATATCTCAACATACTATGCTATTTTACTGAAAAGACGAAACGACAGGTAAGGCACTTACCAGTGAATATTTGCGAGGACTTCGTTATTATAAACATTTTGTTTTTATCTGTTCGCCTGTAAGTTGCCGCATGAAGAAATACGAAACTAATGTAAACGCGGCTATATTATGCTTTGCTGCATGCTGGTGTAAAGCCCTAACCAGACTGGCTGCTCGCGGCTGCACGGCGACGCAGTATGGTGCAAAAAAGACTTCAATATTCGAACTTAACGCAACACCAACCACACGATTGCTGCAATTTTGACCTTGTGGTTACTTAGTTACGACGCATCTCTTCGCACGAAATTTTCTTCTGTCTGGAGAGGCCTTAAAACTGCGAGCGGGCAGATTTATTTATTTATTTCATGAAAATTTCACGGGCGGGAACGCTAAACTGTAAAATTAATTTTCTTTGGCATTATACGCCAACGGATGAAAACTAGCGTTTATTGGGGAATTCGATCGACTCCCATTCCATTGGGTGCGTTAGCGCGCTGTTAAGAAATAGCACGGACCGCATAAATATAAAAATACAAACGTGTATGGCAATTTTCAGCTACTGGAATTAGCGAAAACTTTCTTTCATCACAATCGTGATCCTCTGGTCAATTCGGCTTTCTTCCATATGTTGCAACAGAAATGATTATGAATTTTGATTTGCGAGCATGGTGACAGCCCGCAAATTTGCGAGGTGAGAGCTGGCTGGCTGGCTGGCTGGAGTGTGAAATTCTTTTTTTTTTTTTTTCTGAGGAAGAGGCCAAAGCCATTCGATCTTTCTCGCCAAGTTCACTGATCGGTAAAATACGGCAACCTACGATCTTGCAAGGAAGCCTAACCGTAAGGAAGGAAACGGGGCGTCGGACGAACGTCTAACTGGAAAATCGTCTAATAGGATAATTGTCTAAAATCTGCCTAAA
>JAHWFP010210937.1:8573-22665 GCA_023313725.1 Lithobius niger | reverse complement strand
AAAAGTCCTGAAGAAACGGATAAAAATGTCCAAGTAAAAAAGCATTGGAGCAAAAGTCTGCCGGTAAAAGGCACGTGGAAAAATTGCAAGTTTCATCCGGGAAGAAGAAAAAATTGGGTGGAGAAAAAAAACGCGAGGGGAAGGGTGAGGGTGGAGGGGGTGCAGAAGTACTGTGAAAAGAAAAAACGTTCGTGGTGTTGTTATTGGAGGTTGGGTTAGGTTAGGCCAGTTGCGTTGGCTCGAATTTCACTAAGCAAGCACAAGTTTCATACGGCTTTTTTCCCCAGATTTTTTTCCAGTGATGTCAGAGATTTTTTTCCTTCAAACATTCTTCCCCCTCCCCCCGATTTCTTACGCAGATGTTATTTAAGGGTATTTTTTATTTTTTTTTTCCTCCTCGGACTTCTCTTCCTGTTACTCTTTATCCTCGGATTTTTTTTTCTGGACTTGTGTTTTCATACTGCAGACCTTTGCCAAAGACTTTTTTCTTTCCGTTTTTTAAATTTCTGCTGACTTTTTCTCTCTGGATTTTTTATGCAGATTTTTCTCCTAGGTTATCTTTCTCTTAATTTTTTTTTTGACTGTTTATTAAATGACTAAGCGTATCTTTCAGACGACGAGATACTGCTTCAGACCTCTGACTCATATTAATTTTTAATTAGTTTTACAAGGTGACTGCCAGTCAGGAAAGTCAGGAAAATGTCAAGAAATTGGATATTAGGTCAGGAATTTTCACCGCTGCTAAGTGAGGACGGTGTTACTTTCTCTTAAACGCTAAAATTGGGTAAAATATAAATAGTTCTAACTACACTTGGGTTACACATAGTATCTTTAATTTTTATTCGGCTTTTTTCCCGTTTGTTAGGCCTATATCTGAGCAACCACGTGCTGTTTCTCACACACTTTTTACTACATTATGCGTTTAGAAGTGCTTCTCACATAAAAAAAATAGTAAATATCAAGCCCGATTCATAGCTGAATCTGTCAGCAGAGACGTTTTATTTACAATATTTTATAATTTTTCCTACGAACTAGGCCTATACCATTTTTGCACTCTTACTGCGTGTAGCGGAAAACAGATTTACATATTTCGCGGTGGATTTGAGATAATTCTGGCTTGACATGTTATTATTTTTGTGGTTTTGGTGGAAAACGGTAGTGTGGGAATGCTGTGCAGAGGCAACACGTTTTTATTTTAACTGTCTTCCTGCAGAACCCTTAGCTGCACTCTCATGGTTTTCTCGAGTCAGTAAGTCAGGAAAAAGCCCAAAAAGTGAGGAATTTTCAACGTGTTTTGCTTTTGGTAGACACCCTATTTTAGATTTGACAATTTTGTCAAAATAGAGTACAAATGTCAAAACTGTAATAGGACACCTCGGTAATAGTGTGGGTGGTGAATGTTTTTTTTGTGTGTGTGTACATTTCACTATCAGCTGCTTCAAGTGGATGAACTGTACATTTAGTTAAAAATGCTTGCTTCCATTACCCTAAATGTTTGCTTTCCTGTTTGACGTGGTTTTGTAACATTTAGTCAAACATCGGTAAATCCAGTTTACACCATGGTTTATTTTGCTAGGAATCCCAAAAACCGGCAGTAGAGCCAGATTTAAATAATTGTTAGCGCTAGGCACTAACTTCGTTGACTTATCCACTTGATGAGTTTGTTTTCCACTAATGCCCACTCGTTTTGGAAAGAAAACATATGATAGTAGGTTTATTATCCGTCGTAATTAATTTATTTTTTTAAAGTTTCTCCATAAAAGCATTAAAATTACGCCACAAAAAAGCAAAAAAAAAAAAAAAACGTAAATGAGTTGGATTCAGAGAATCTCACCAGATATTCGTACGGATGGTACCGTAAAATTTTCAAGGAGGTGAATTGCACCGAATACTTATTTATTTATTTGTTTCGTTCTTTATCCGCTAATTATTAAAATGTTAATGCGATGCCAGTCATTGTTGTAAAGTAGCACCGTTCACAGCTCCGCTTAAATGAACATGGGAAATATCTTGAATAGACTCAAGTTATATTCTTTCAAATCGAACGAGGAAAAAAAGAAACTGCGAGAAATCCAGTTTTTTTTTGTCAGGCAAAACAAAACGTGCAAGCTAACTACAGTTTCCTCCCTTCCTACCATAGACGGTTTTTTTTTTTCTCATTTACGGATTAGAACCACCGTTAACTAGGTTTGCAGTTGGGGAAGCTGACCACTAGACTGTGCTTGCTCGCTCTTTTTGACGACCCCAGCGACCCTCACAAACCTCGTGCTGCGTGTTGAGACTACAGCTTTTTTTTCATTTAGTAGCTGACCACTGTATTATTAGCCAGAGCTCAGCCTAGCTGTCTGAAGTAGCTGACTTGGTCAAGGAGTGGAAACGGAACATGGCAAAGTACACGAAGTTGGTGGTCAGACTGGGTCGACCAGAGTAGCGTGAGAGACAACCAGGCTTCTTTATCGACTATGGAATTTATTCTGGCCTATTCTGAATATTGGATGATCAGGTTTCCCAGAGCGAATCCCATAGGTATTCCCTCCCCTTAGACGACACTCCCTCCTTAAAAAAAACCTAGTAATATTAAAAATTGAGCAGTTTTAAGGAATTTATTTTAATTTTTTACAAATTTTACACTTTACTGTATAACAAAAGCTGTAAAAAATGCCAAAAAAATAAAATAAAATAAACAATAGCCCTGATGTAAAACTATACATTTTTGCTTGTTGATGTGAAGCTATTTGTCCTTTAAAAACAATTAATATGGAAAAATGTGGTGCTTTCTTCATACCATGATTTGTTTTTCCCCAAGCAAGTTATATAAAAAAAAAATTGCTTAACTTTTTTTCAACAGCTACGGTTACCTTGGGACGGAGAGGGACAATTTTAATAGGAAAGTCCTAGGACCATTTACGTGTTGCAATCAACATTAAGTGCATTTCCGGGAATTTTTTAAAAATATATTTCACTTTGGCTTATATTTTAATATCAGGAGCCTATGGAATATTTACTACTGTTAATGTTAAAAGTGGTACTAGGGAGTTGGAGGGGAGGGGGCGTTGCACAACGAGACAAACTCCTTGCAGACGTATGAAGGACATATTTTTTTAATGCTACGAATAAAACAATAAATTTTTCGTAGGAGTACCCCCTCTCCCAACTAATTATGAATTATCCTCTTTAGAATGCCTCTTAATATATTAAGAATTTATGCTTGTATGCCTCTTTTAGCATATTTTAAGCCACTTAATGTATTTCACATTGGCTAATATTGTACAAATGTATGTTGTAGTATTGCATGAAGACGTGTGAAGGAGGACACAAGTACCTTTTTTTTAATGAAATGAATGAAACAATAAAACTTTCTTAGAAGGCATACTCTCTCCCAACTTGTTAGGAATTCATCTACCTTTAGTTTTTATACCCGTGTGCCTTGCGTTCCGCCTCCTTAACTCCAAAGCACCTCTACAACATACTGATGTACTGTACAATATTAGCCAAAGTGAAATACATTATGATTACAGTGAGAGGCTTTTAGCCTACCAATTGTAAAATCGAAGCCAGTTCGCGCCGCTGCCCGTGGGTGAATCTGTGGCCATTTTCAGTCAACGTTATTTCCTGAATTTGAAGTATATCGACACTCGATGTGATATGAGCCAGTCGTTAGTTAGCGAAGATCTTTGGCGTTTGTTTTAATAATATTTTCCCGCATTGCTTAGGCCGAGGGCCTACAGCTGTCGCCCGCTGCCGCCGTGCCGCCGCCGCCTGCATTCAGACCGGTCTTGTTGGGTCATCTGGGCGAGCACAAGCTAACCGATCGTAACCACTTTAGAACCCTGTACTGACAACACATTTTATGTTTAATTAGTCAGATTAGTTTAGTTTGTTTAGCTTAATTTAGTTTTTTAAAGCTATTTAGCATATATTAGGCTCGTGTACGTTGCCAATGGTTATTTTTAAGGCAGTACAAATTTTTTTACAAGTACTCTGGTGGTCCCGATCTTACCCGGCAATCGGATCATGACCACTTGAGTGCCCTGAATAACACATAAAAATATAAATTGTTAAGTGTAGTTTACTGCACTAGTTTAAATTGTTTTCATTATCTTACTAAATTTACGCATGTTTACAATAATTGCAAACGAACAATTCTAAGGCCTACAAATTTTAACGAGTATTTTGGCACCAGGGATCGCTCATTGCCTGAGCTTTAGAATCAACGTTACCGTAAGATCTGTGCTCTTAAACTACATATTTATGTATTTTAAAAGAATTAATGTTTCGAATGATCATTAATGATGAGAAATCAATGTTTAGAATGATCCATGAACCCACGGCGCGTGCGCATACGACGATTTCCTAAATTCCCGAATTCACGAGTTCATGACTTCACGAGTTCACGAGTTCACCACTTCACGAATCCACGACTTTTAGTGTAGAGTAAAATAAGTGAGGATGTCGCTTTAGGGGCTCCGTATATGAACGATCGTGCGAAATATTAAATATTACGATAAAGTCGATTCATTGTTCAAAAATATGCGAATTAGCTCCGAATACTGGCTGCTACTCACTTGGGCCAAGGATGCTTCTATATATATTTCATATGATTTGGCAGTGCTATATTACGAGCTTAGGGCAAGTGGCAAGGACCTAGACTTTGGCGACGATCGAGCACATCCACGTATTTGCATTGAATTCAATGGGAATGATGTGATACGATCTCGTTTCGAGACGTTGTTATGACTACGCAAAACAAATAAAATAATTTTAACATTGAAGATAGATAATTTATGGTTCCTCTCATAACATAGTGTGAAGTGAGAAAATTTAACTCCAGCAGTATAGAAAGATTTAAAAAAAAACCAGGTTCGCAACACAACGCATCATTCACATTCTCGCCTACTGGTTGCTAGGCAACAAGTAACGCAGGCAAGCCATCCAAATTCAGCTGCCCAACAGCCAATCAAACAAAATAGTTGTGAAATACTGAATTAACACGTTTAATTTTTTTTTAATTAGTATAAAATAAAGTAATAAGACGAGTGTTTGTTTTAGCCCCACTTGTGTTTGAAATAAACCACATAACTCGCACGAAAAACTGTTGGACCACGCCAACCGACGCCAAGGTTAAATAGACAGAAGCGTCTCGTAATTTCGGCAATTCTAATCATAGGCTGGGGCTCGTCACAAAAAGCTTGTTTTGAGACGACCCCCTCTGGTTCTATTACTTTCCACAATCAAAGCATGGCGAGGCGAAAACTGGTTGTAGTTAAATTAACACGTGGCCCCTTGAAGCTTGTGTAAATCTTGGATTAGCGAAACAAAACGTAGTTAATACATTGACAGTGACGCGTGCATGCATTTTAATGCGACCGCTTGTTTGTTGACATACGTAAAATTAACCGGTGCAAAGTTAGGCTCCAAACCAACATCGTTTTTTGTCAACTCCCGATTATTTCGTGAAATAGCATTGCAAATAGCGTTCCAATGGTGGAATTAATCTTGCTTTGGCTCACTTAAAACGGCGCCGTTTTCCACCATATGATTTGTCAGCTGATGTGAGGGAAGAGAACTTCTGGGAGCGAGGTTATGTGATCCGAAAGACGCCAGAGATCCGAAGACGCCTGAGATCCAGTCGGCCCGTGTAAAAAAAGTTATTTGCCGGCCGCCAGCTCATGCGATCAAAGTAATACCATCCGGACGCTTACCGTTGTCCCGGTCAAGGCCAACAGGTTCCAGCTGGGCAGGGATCCCAGTAGACACAAGTGCACGCTTGATGAGATCGTTGACGGCGGTGTGGCGAGACAATCGACCAGCACTTCTCTTGCAACTCAATCCATGGGTCCCAGAAGAGTCGACGACGGCTCCGCACAGACACACGTGAGGTTCGCAGACGCGGCAACCCAAGCGAAGAGCGACGGCAATCCTGTGGTTTGTGAGGTGCGAAAATTTGTAGGGTGCGAAAGTTGTCGCTGGAGCCGATGGCCTTGGTGCCGGATTCCAGGCTGTCTTTACCTGAAGTTAATTTGTACTAAAACTTCTGTACTTTACTTATTTATTTATTTATCTACTACTCTGCGTTGTTTTCCTCCATGGCCGAATTTGACGAGGATATTCTGGTACCAAAATTAGAGGCACTAGTGAAATCAGAACCGTA
Organism: Lithobius niger; assembly: GCA_023313725.1. NCBI lineage: Eukaryota > Metazoa > Arthropoda > Chilopoda > Lithobiomorpha > Lithobiidae > Lithobius > Lithobius niger. Next base: position 16,514 of record JAHWFP010210937.1, on the reverse strand, counting down.
CAGAGAAGACGCCGATTCATTTACGAATTTCACGAATGAACTCGTGAATGAAGCGAGTACCGTTCAAGTTGGAGAAAAAATTTACAAATGTGCGGAATGTGGAGCTGCGTTTAAGTACAAAAATAGTTTACGTTACCATAAAATTGTCCATACTGGTGAAACACCGTACAAATGTAACATCTGTGGGATTGCTTATGCAAGAAAATGCAGTTTGAAGCTACATGCGCGTAAACACAGTGGCGAAAAGCCACACAAGTGTAACATTTGTGAAGCTGCATTTATTTCAAAACACCGTCTCAGTCAGCACTCTGCTGTTCACTATTCAGACAGCCCACACAAATGTCATGTTTGTGGGGCTGCTTTCAACGGTGTTGCTCAGTTAACAAGACACATTAAAGTACACGGTGACGAGACCACCCATAACTGCTATGTTTGCGGAACCAGATTTGAAGATCGAGAAAGTTTAATTAAACATAAACAAAAAGGACACAGAAAACAGATATACCGTCCTCCGACGAAAACGTACAAGTGTACCGAATGTGACGTGGTTTTAAAACATCGAACTTCTTTAAGAACCCATAAACTTATTCACACTGGAGAAAAACCATACAAGTGTGAATTTTGCGGTGAGGCTTATTCGCGGATGGGTAATTTGAAGCAACACAAGCGTACGCATACTGGCGAAAAACCTTTCAAGTGTACCGTGTGCGGATTTGACTTTTCTCACAAATCAAATCTCAACATACACATGCGCATACACACTGGTGAGAGGCCGTACCAATGTGATCAGTGCAATGCCGCGTACGCCGAAAACGAACAGTTAAGACTTCATAAACGTTCTCACACTGGAGAGAAGCCGTTCATGTGCAGCGATTGCGGTGCACGATTTTCACGAGTAACCTCTTTAAAGACCCATAAAATTATACATACTGGTGACAAGCCATTTGAATGTGGTGATTGCGGGAAACGTTTCAGACAGAAGGGCGGTTTAGTTGAACATGCTAGGACACATACTGGTGAATCACCATATAATTGCAAGGATTGTGGACGTAATTTCAAAAGCAAAAAAGGTTTTCAGCACCATGTACTTTCCCACAGCAAATAGGCAAATAACTGATCGATTTGGAAAACGCAGTGTCTCTAGTCCCGGTTGGACTGTAACTGTTTCAAGCCTATTTGGACGCGTTGCCGGGACCAGAGTTCTGCGTGTGTGGATCCCGGCAAAAAAAAAAACCGTAGTTTTTAGGCAAACTTACATTAGTTTTGGGTGGGATTAGTTAGTTTAGGTTAGGTTAGGTTACGGTGGTTAGGTTCACTTTACCACGCCTAGGCCTAGTTTTCAACGAATTCACCGGGACCCGAGTCTTTATTGATTAATTTATTTATTTATTAAGTAATTGCAGCACCCAAAAGGGTAAAGAGCAATATCAATATAACCAAACTATATAAAAAAAATACAAAACGACGGCAACATAAAAAACAGTTAAAACGAATGACCGCACACTAATGGTTTACGAACAGATCTCAAAAAAGATGCAAATGAAGATACGCTACTCGAGTTTACAGCGTCACAAGCCAAACTATTCCACTCCACAATTGTCCTGGGGAAAAAAGAACCAGCAAAAACATCTTTGTTACACTGATAACGTTTCACTTTCTTTGAATTGTCATGTCTACCAATAAACTCAGGTGTTTTACAAAATTCTTCCGGATTTAGGAGGGTGCGCCCATGCAGAATACGGTAAATTGCGCCCATGCAGAATTCAACCTGTGATGACTCCGTCTGCCTGCAAACGACTGCCATTTCAAACTGTTGCAGATACCAGTGATGCAGTCTCCCCTACTGTAATTACCACTAACCAGCCTAGCAGCCCTGCGTATGACCCTTTCCAAACAATCCGACAGATTCTTGGTGTAAGGATCCCACACAGCACTGCCATAATCTAACTTAGATCTTGTTACAGCATTGAAAACTACCTCACGGACCCTAGGGCTAGCATCCCTCAAAACCCTGCGAAAAAAATCTAATATTTCCATTTGCCTTAGCACATACAGGTTGAATGTGATCAGACCACAATAACTTGTTGTTTATAATGACTCCCAAACATGACATGCTACTCACTTCCTGTATAAGATTTTCATTTAACATGTAAACAGGCTGGACCCTGTTTTTCCTGCGAGTAATATGCAGGAATTTACACTTAAGGAAGTTTAAGTTTATTTGCCACGTACCACACCAATTGCTTACTTTAGTTAAGTCATGTTGTAACATTTGCGTATCCGCTTCATCCCTAATGATTCGATAAACATAATTGCCATCAGCAAACAGCTTATGCTTTGACGAGAGTACATCCATCAAATCATTTATATACAATAAGAATAGCAAGGGCCCACACACAGACCCCTGATGTAACGCACACTGTATCAGATTTGCTGCCATCAATCCTAACATATTGTAGCCTATTTTTTAAAAAGCATTTAAACCAGCAAACAATTTCTTGTGAAATACCATAGGCTTTCAATTTTTTAAGGAGCAAATCGTGTGGGACAGTGTCAAAAGCTTTTGCCAAGTCCAGTGAAACAACATCAACAGAATAGCCCTCGTCCAGTCCAGCTGCAATGTCGTGAACCATAGAAATTAACATCAATTCACATGATGCCCCCGTCCTAAAACCAAACTGTTCTTGAGACAAAAGCCCCTCACTGTCCAAAAACTTCACCATCTGACTAATAATAATATGCTCTAACATTTTGGAACAAATCGATGTCATAACAACACGCCTATAGTTGTTCACTTCGTTACATTTTCCAGCCTTGAATAATGGAACCACAGCGGACATCAACCAATCATCTGGTATCTGACCCAACCTAAGTGACCTTTCTAAAATATATACCAGAAACAGTGTACTAATGTCAACAGTGTTTTTAAGGACACATGCCACAATGTCATCAGGGCCAGATGCTTTGCCCTCTTTTTCCAAGCCAATCAAATGACTTACCCCAGAAGGAGTAATAACAATGTTTTCCATTTTGTTTTCAGTTCGCTGAGGCAATTGTGGAGTGACACCAGACTGTAAGGGCTGAGTAAATACAGATTTAAAATGATTATTAAACATATCGCCTTTAGCTTTGCTGCCGGTTACATTTTCCCCGTGGATGGACAAGGAAGGGACACCACAAACTTTCGGGTTAATACTTTTGATATATGACCAAAAACGTTTAGGGTTTAGAGCAATGTCTCCTCCAAGTTTATCCATGAAACTTTGTTTGTTTGCACGTACTTGAAATTTGATTTCACTCCTTAAGACTTTCAATTCTTCAGCAACAGCAGCCACGGGAGAAGTTGTAGCCAATTTGCGCAACCTTCTTGCTTTCCTAATTTTTCGTTTTAAATCCCTGTCCATCCACGGCTTATCGTTTCTTGAAGAAATTACGCAAGTAGGCGTGAATTGTTCAACTGCACCAACAAGCCTATTTAAAAAAAATTCCCAGCTGTCATTCACAGAGAGTGTATCAGCAGAAGAAATAAACTCGGTATAGCTGCTTGCCAGTACCTTATTTACCTGGTTCCAGTCCGTCTTTTTATAAAGTAATCTTTTAATGGGTTTCTGAATTTTATGTATACCGATATCAGGTAACAAAAAAATATCAAGTCTTGTGGTCGGAGATGCCTTCAACCTCGACATACATGTCGCCTTGTAACGAAGTAAAAATTAAATCCAAACAATTTACACCACGAGTTGGTTTGTCCACCACCTGTTCCAATCCATAGTCATCTATTAACATCTGCAGACTCTGTGGTTTAATGTCACACGCTGATTCTCTCCAGTTTTGATCCTGCCACTTCAGATCGGGAAGATTAAAATCACCCCCAATCACAACGTTTTTTGCCTTTGCCGGTATAATGTCTCTTGCCTGCAAACAGATATTGCCTACAGTAGCCTCATCATTACTAACTGGGCTGTATACACAACCAAGTATGAGAGATTCATCTTTACCCACAACTACATTGCACCAGCACGACTCGACTAAATCATTTCCTTCAATCTCCCACGATTCAAATATACTTTTAACAGCAATAAGAACACCACCAGCTCTTTCCTGCCGATCCTTCCTATACACGACATAATTAGAGGGCAACCAACTATAAACGTTATCTTCAACGTCCAACCAAGTTTCCGTACCAAGAATGATATTCGGATCGTGAACGTCTATCAGTTCATCCAGCTCATCACTTTTATTTCTCAAGCTACGAACGTTGACAAGAATGAGGCTCAAACGTTCGAACACCCCTCTTGATCCTCTCGCGTACTTCTCTTTCTGATGACAATTTTGTTGTTGCGAATTATCAAATCTTTCTCCCCTTTGTCCTTCCTCTTGCATCTGTCGTACTAAGTTTTTTATTTCTTCTCTCTCTTCTTTGGATCTGTCTGGGGAAATCGCCACTTGCTTGGTACATCCAGGAAAAACCATGCCTTTACACTTGAATGATTTTGCTAGGAGGCTATCATGCTCTTCAGGACAACCAACTTTAACAAGCCGAGGCCTGGTTCCAGTGTGTCCTGCTACTTTTTTCCCAAGACGAAAATGCTTGGACACTGACTTCTTTTTCTACACCTAACCGTGTAAGCACTTCACTGATGCCACCCAAGTCATGTGCAATTATCTTTGTAGCCTCAATCTTCTTGCTTTCTGGTATAATATACAAAATAACATTTTGCTTCCTCTTCTCTCTCTCTTCCAGTTTTTTGGTCACTACGTCTTCACACATCGCTAGTCAAAAATCTGGTTTCAGACGAACCAGCAATTAATTTTGAAGCAATATTGGCGTAGCTGACAGTGGACGGCAGTGATTCATTATTTAATTGGTCACCATCTTCAACATTTTTCGCTGCCATATCATGCCTATCAACTGGCAACAGATTAACTACCAACTGCTGGAATGCTTTGATTTCCTCCTTTGCTTCCTTTAATTCAACAGTAAGTTGTTTAAAGCAGTCTTCAAATTCTTTTTTTTCTTTTACTAAGCCTGTTATTAGATCTGCCAGAGCCAACATCTTACCCTCTTGTTTACATGCCTTGCATATACACGTGAGGCCTAAATCGACAGCTTGCTCATATGATACCAAAATGCCAGAATTTGCAAACATCACATAGTCATTACATTTATTGAATTGGATGCATTGACTGAATTCCTGCAGCACTTTACTATTTGCTTTCTTCTTTTTTGCTGCCCTTTTATATAAAGTCACCCCAATCTCTGATGATTTTGAGGAGCCGACCTTAGAAGCAGGCGCCATCTTGGATACTTGTGCCAACTCACAACTATAAATCACTCTTTCTTTGAAAAAAATGCCATTATAATGTCGTTGCATTGTTTGTAATACATTGCATTGTAGTTGCCACCCCCTGATTACAGCTAGGACGATATATGGTAAACTGCGTTTACCGGACTAGCAGATTCACGACTGAAGGCACACCCAGCATCGATACGTCCGCTTTGAGATTATGGGATGGCAGTCGCCATGATGATTAACATGGGGTACACCAGGGAGCTTGGATTACATGTAGCTTTGATAGGGTGGAACCACTTAATACCATTGGTGCCCACGCTGGGCTAAGGTGTGTCCCCGCCTAGGACATCACAGTTGGCGACGAGTCCGGTACCTTTGGTAATCTTTAAAAACTTAAGCTTAAACTGATAGGTCTTCAACCACATCTTTGCTCCATATTTGTGGTAAGTTGCAAATTTTTTTCATTTTGGCAATGAAAATTAGTGCTCTGAATTCCTATCAGAGTTTAAACTTTTCAAACAGTGTTATTTTGACGTGGTAGTGCTGTGTGGTACGAAATGATAATAGTTAAATTTAGTACCTTAACAACTAGAACCGAAGTGGGCAATTGGATTTATTATGGTTAATTTTACCTTGGCAGTGTTCTAGAGCGACGCACTGGCGTGTCCGCACAGGCAGTACTATAAACCTGAAGGTTCGAAAAATGCGCTGCTAAATTAACCCTTGTAAATTCGATTGTGCCATTGCCCATGTTCGGGCTAGTGTGTGCCGGTGTAAAAATTTAACACCGTAGGTTTATGCTCAAACTTAGTGAAATCTGGTCTGTGCTGAGGCTTAGGCCAGAAGTGTTGTTTTGTAAAACGTTGCAAATGGTGAACGTAAAACATTTTTTCAAAGCCTAGTCCCTTTAAATTTAACTTGTAGGCAGTTAATTTATACAACTAGGTAGGCTACAGTCAAGCTTGATTTATTTCTGTGTTTAAATAAGTGACCGGTAGTCTTGAGTGCTCCAGTTTAATCCTTGCATGTTAAACAGGATTGTAATTAAATTTAATTAAATTTAATTTTGTAGGCTTATGCCAAAGACAGGTGTCGGTAGCAAACCACCTGTAACTGCTAAAGTTAGCAGTGAAAGTGAAACTGAAAATAATTCAGTAGTGAACGCAAGCGTTAATGAAACTAGTTCTAATTTAAATCTAAATTTTGAATCTAGTGATAGTGAAGACGACGTCAACATGGGTTCGTCTAAAACCGCTGGTTTATTTTCGGAATTCGATTGCGAGTCTGACACATGGGAGAAATACTCCAGCCGAATTCGTTACTTTTTTTTTAGCTAAAGAAATACCAGCAACCAAGCAAGTTAATTTTCTAATGGCATCTGTGGGCCAGAAAATGTTTGATAGAATTCTGAATATCCTCTCACCTGATTTGCCCGACTCATTAACATTTGATGAGCTCGTTAAAAAAGTTTTAGACGACATTGAGCCAGTGCCCTCAGTGGTATCTGAGCGTGTTAAATTCTTTAGAAGATCGCAAAAATCAGATGAGAGTATCGGGGAATATTTAGCTGCCTTAAAGCTAATGACAAAGTATTGTGACTTCGCAAAAATTAAAGACATTAACAGCGAAATGATTAGGGATCGCCTAATTGGGGGGATCCAATCAGAAGTCATTCAACGCGAGTTGTTGAAGCAGACTCTGGATTTAAAGGCTACAACATCCTTAGCTTTATCCTTAGAATCTGCTGAAACAGACCAAAGCGTTTTGAGAAGCCATTCTAGAGCTGTTAACTACGTAGCTAAAAAATCGGGCAAAACATCAAGTAGGCCTAAATCCACTAAGGATTTCATTTGCTATTGTTGCGGCAAAAATGGCCACGTGAAAACACGTTGTAAATATCGAGACTATACTTGTGGCCGTTGCCACACTGTCGGCCATTTAAAAGCCGTGTGCCGAAAAGCTAGTCATTCGAATAGAACTTTAAAATCACTCGACCACCCTAAAGCAAGTTCTAGCACAAATTTTAAGGCTAGGCCGAACACTAAACAAAAGTATAGCTACAAAAAACGCGTCAACAAACTCGAACGCGATAGCGAAAGTGATAGTGAAGAAGACCAGGATGTTGAAGCCGAAAATTCAGAGTCTGGTTCCGGGTCTGATGACGATTCAGACAACGACTATCTTGTACTGAAAAATAATACTCTTGGACTGAGTCAGGCTGCGGACCAGATTTCAATTCCCCTACAAACCAACAAAATAATAGTAGTAGTTAATTCTATGAAAATCCATAAATGGAAAATGCCAGTCTGCCTAAATGGTGTCAAGCTAGAAATGGAACTTGATTCCGGGGCAGATGCATCCATTATCCCTATTGAGTGGCATCAAAAATATTTTGCGGACTGTCCTTTAAAACTCAGTCCGTACTCGATACACTCATACACTGACGGAATTGAGAACACGATTTACACTGTAAGTCTGAAGGTTGAAGTTCAAGGTCAAATCGAACATTTGGATGCTTTAGTTTCAAAATTATATAAACCTGCATTAATGGGAAAGGATTGGCTTTCTATTTTTCGAGTTAATTTCCATCCTTTTTACGACCTACAAACGAAAGTGAAACCTAAGAAAAGTGTTAAGAAAATTAAAA
>JAHWFP010210936.1:12799-41061 GCA_023313725.1 Lithobius niger | reverse complement strand
GTCATGTAAAGATCTAATCTGTTGAGTTGCCTTGTTCCTTTACAGCATTCATTTATTTCATGATTCTTCAAACATGGTAAAGTATGGTTAGGTTCCCAGCAAACCTAATTCCGCCCTACTTTTAAGTAGATTTAAGGACCGAGGATAATGTAGCCTTGCCGTATTAGTTAGCAAGTTAACCGCTACGCCTCGTAGGGCAACCTATGTAGAAGGCTGCCTAGTTTGTAAGCCCAACCCAAACCCCAACCTAACTCACTCTTGGTCAGTCTAACTTCTCTCCCCGGCTAGCTGTTTCCGGTCAATTGAGTTAAACATATTTGTAATTCTCCGGGAAAGAGAGGGAGGGGGGGGGGGGAGAGAATTTTCTCTTTCGTAAGATTTTGTAGTCCTGAAAAGGACAGTTTTTAGCTCTGAAAAGAGCTTTTGTTTTCAAGCAGACAGTAGTTGATGTTTAGAGATCTTCAGTTCTACGTTGAGCAGTCTGTGTCTTGTTATCTGTGAGTTCTTATCTGAATTGTTTACATCACAGGCGATTCGTTCCACAATAATATCAGTCATCCCATCGCTTTTCCACAAGTTGTTTTCTTCATTCTCAGTGTGTTTTAGAGTTTGGCCCACCCTTCCGTTGTCACAACAGCAAGTGCTTTCGGTGTAAGTTCATGGACTACTTTATAAGTTTGAATGTTCGATCATTTGCATCAATAAATCTCTTGATCTGGCTCGATGTCATTTCAATGCGGTTCACAATGAAGCAAACGCAACATTGAACACAGTATGACCATGACGTTAAGCAAGTTCATCAATTCGGTATTTGTCGTATTGTTTTCGTGCACGTTGAAATAACACAAGCAATTCACGACGCCCATTGCCGTTCGCCCAAAATTTGCCAAACCACCATCATCGTTTACGGCAGCTCTTTTCATTTTACCTGGGAACTGTACGTACCTTAATGTCGATAAACTGCTAGGATCTTTTGTCTATTTGCCAAAGTGTGAAGTCATCGTAAATTTTTAGCCGAGTTCGAGTACCAACGGAGTAACGATGCTTCCTGGCTGGCGACGTAAAATGACCAGCGCTGGTTGCAAATACCTTTTTAATTTGGAAGACTACATCTCATGAAACGCTTGCTCAGTCTGCCGTATCCTTTGCCACGTTACTTACCGAATTGTCTGGATGCTGTCGACGAAGTTTGCTATAAACGTTAACTACTGTCTGCTTTTGCGATGATGTCAAGGGCTATCCTTGGGAGTGGGGTTTAAAATATTTGTGCGGAGTGACGACCGCCATTTTTAAAACTACCGCGTCGTCTGCTCCGAGCCATAACTATTGTCGTAACCATGGCAACTATACTTGCATATTTTTTAAATAGGAACAGGTCGTTTAATATTTCCTAATTAAGTGTCACGTTATATTAAAATTATAACCTCCTTTTACCAACAAAAAGGAATAGTTTGCGTGAGTTATTTCATCGTGAAACTTTATTATTTTAACTGACTATTTTCTCTGCACCAGAACACAAAAACAATCGCGTCTGCAAGAGTCGTCCCTTAACTGATTTCTCCAGTAAGAAGTTGAGTGCGATTTTAGCATAGTAGTGATCGGTCCCCGTTACCTCGGGGGTCCCCAAAGCAGTCTGTTTTGGGCCCCCTTCTTTTCAATCTTTTCCTGAACGACCTCCACTGTGTCATCCACTCCTTTAGCAGGAGCTATCCGGATGATCTAAAAAGTCTCTCTCCTGCTTATCTCCATCAAGATCTTCAAGATATTGATGTTGTTGCCATCTGGTCGACCTATAACTGTCTTGCCCTTAATCCTCGTAATTGCGTGGTGCTGCTTTTTGGGCAAAACAACCCACACTGCAGCTACCGCCTTTGTAAAACTACTATCCCTACTAATACGTCACATAGGGACTTGGGCATTTTGGTTGATTCTTCTATGAATTTCATACCAATACTGATTATATCTAAGGCAAAGTCTTTAAAAAAGTCCACTATATTCTTAAAACTTTTTCTGCTGTCTCACCAAAGCTGTTTGCTCTCTTGTACAAAACCTTCTTTCGGCCTACCCTCGAATTCTACTCCCAGATTGGCCGCCCAGTTAGGCCTCGTTTTTTTTTTCGTCTGTCTTAAAACTAGTCAGTGCCGCCTCACAAAATGGTGCCTTCCCATCTCACACTTTTCTTACGAAGAACTTGTTCGCAAACTGAACCTGACCTCTGTCAAAACCAGATTCCTCTGGGGAGATCTTGTCCTCACTTACCAAATCTTAAACCATCACATTGACGTCTAGGCTCCTGACGTCTTTCTCATACTATAACCAGGAGGGCACCCCCTCAAAATCTGTGGGAGTATCTCCTCCGGCAACGTCCGGCACAGATTTTTTTTTCTGAACGTATGGTTGCGGCCTGGAATGCCCTGCCCGTCTTGATTCCTTTAAAAATCAGCTGGACTGCTTTCTTGCTTATGATTTTTCTTGGTGATTGGCCCCTGGTTGGTTGTGTTTGTCGGGGGAAGTACTTCTTGGCTTTTAGTTTGCACCGTCAGTTTTTTCTATTCTATTCTTTCTTCAAGTCCATGTTTGCGCGATGCCTGCTCTAGAATGGGCACACAATTGCTGGATAACGCGAAAAAAAATTGCGCGTTTGCTGTCTGAAAGGGAGTACCGTTGATTCAGACGCGCTAGTAGCGCGTTTTCTTCAGTGACTGTCGCGCTTTTTGTGGTCCGTCTGCAACCGCCGTAAGGGTGCTTGAAACTCCGGGTGTGCATGTGCCCTAGATACACAGTGCGCTCAATGCACGTGCGGTATAGTAACACGATACCCTGGGCTGATATCGTCTAAGAAACATTTGTTTAAGGTGCGAGTGAACCAAAACCTATTCGTTTAGCAAGCTTGTTCAGCACTTCGAGCTAACTTTGACAGTTTTCTAATTTTGTACCAGTATAGTTACCATTGTTTTCTGTTATCGTCAAATTTATTATTTCTGCTTAAATCTGTTCTTAATCGTGCAACGTTAGATTTTGGAAGCCGTGTTTTCCAGTTTTGTTATTAATATTTTGTTCGAGTGTGTTTAGTTTTTTTTTTTATGACGCTTACCCACACGCCGGCATCAGCACTTGTGGTGTCGGGATCGTCTTTTACCACTGCTTGTTTTGTTTGTAAACTGTACTGAAATAACTCATTACGCAACGATTCGCCTTTGCATTCTTGTAGCTGGAATTTAATCGCGATGGTAAAGGCGTTGTTGACATGGTAACAACGCTACCTGGATTAGCTTAATCCGCGGTGTTTGAGTAAATGCTTGCAGTCTTCCAATCCGTTACAATAAGATAAAGAATACCTCCAACGAGCAATTTTACCAGTCGCTTCTGGAATCACTTTACTGACTGTTTTTGTTGCGAGCCGGTAGAGCTAAAACAGCCGTCATGTTAGAATTTCAGATGATTTCAAGCATATAGCTGCGAGAATGCAAAGGCAAGTAGTTGCCTAAACGCACCCTGAACCATCGGAACGGAATTTATCTTCACTCAAAACATTGTGACCAGAAGATGACCTCTATTGGGGTGCACGAGTAGCTGCCAGCATTGGGGTATCAGATTCGGTAGGCGTCCTGGTCCCAGTGTACATCTCTGGCTTCGTACAGATCCAGCTTCGATCCTACATCCTATATCCTACATCCTATATGTACGGGTTTTCTCCGGTTGTTCCCCGCCAGTTGCACGAGGGTTTCCTCCGGGTACTTCGATTTCCTCCCACATTCGGCAAAAAAAACTGTAATAATGGTGGTACTTCTTCCACATAACATCTGCCACTTGGGTCTTGAGTGGGTGGATTCCCCGTGCATCGTCTCTTTCTATTTCTATTTCCCCACCCAATCTTGCGAAAGTTGCACATACACGAATTATCAAACTACATCACTTGTGTATAAAATTAAATACGGTTGCTATGCCAGAACTCGGTATTGGACTGAAAACAATCTAAAAGGGGCATTACAAATTATTTCAAGAGCTTAGCAGATAACGTTTCACTGCTGAGGCCCGAAAACGGTATAGTCACTATTTAGTACCTTTACCAGCGTTAATCCAAATGCGTCATTAGTCGTGTTCTGAAAACAAATTAGTCTTACTTGCTGCGTCATACTGGCTGAAGTTAGGAGTTTAGGACTTCGGTGTGACGTCAACGGCACACCGCTTTAACGGAAATAGGGTAATTTTCCATCCACTTTTGTTTTGTTTTCTTCCCAAATCTCTCGTTTGCTTAGACTTAGCACTGTGAGAACAAGAGCAGATCCCGGCTTGGGGATAAACAGCCTCGTTTGTTGTGTGCTCGTGACGGAAACATGGCCGACTGATTAGGGCTATAAGGGACAGAAACGACTTGGGCTTGACCGTAAACAGAGACCCAAGAGAAAGAAGGAAAACAAAGTGGCCGACGGCCAGCAGAACAAGACGGAAAGATGTCCCAACAAACACCCACCCAACACGTGCGTCGGCCGTTCTTTATTTCCTGGCACATTTTAAAGCTTGGGGATTAAATGAAAGCTCCTACACAAGAGTAGATTTTGTTTGTCATAGTGAATTGCATTTATTGAATCCATTAGGGAGGGGGACAAGAGACAGGGGGCGAACGGTAATGGTCATTTGGGACATTTGGTCAGTATTCCGTTTCTTCTTGGACATGTGCCAGTGTTTACCGAGGACTAGGTGATGACTCTTGTTGACGCTATTCAGGCGGAGTTGCAACATGGCCGCTGACGAGACAGCGACGGGGATACCGGAGTCAAATGGGTTTCGACGGACATTAGCTTCACGATGATTCCAGGAGGTGAATGTCTGCTTGCGAGGAAGGGTGATGGTGATGACTGCAGCGGGTTGGCGGCGTTGGGGTGGGAGGGGGGAGCAGTAGGGACGCAGATGGAAGAAAGAAGATGACAACAAGACCGCTATAGGTCTTTGCCAAGCAGACCCTGACTGTAGGACTTCCTCTTCCTCATGAATGCTGCCATCTTGTTAACGCAAATTGATCAGATTGTATAGCTCGCAGCTGGGTGTGAATAAATGCCAGCTGTGGTAGTATGGAGTTCTAAGAGGGTGTACGATGCATGGAACTCAACGGCACACAAGATGCTACACGTTCTTAAAGAATACATTTATAAATTTCCTCAAATTATTTTGTAAGAGGGAGAGAGATTGTTTTTATTTAAATTGAAATTCAGTACGGATGAAATAACACTGTCGCAACTTGATGTCACTAGAGGGTAGTAACTCTACAGTCTCAACGCAACGTCACAGAAGGGTTACTAGCGCAAAGAGCGTTCACTGCCTGACAAGGACCGCAGAAGCACACACAACATGGCGCTGGAAATCGTAGCGTAAGTCAGCCCACATTGGAGTTCAAAGATGCCGATAAATAAACATTGCGCCGTCCTGCCAAAACAATTCGTGGTATTTTTAATAACCGCATATGGCAAATGTTAGCTTATAACACAATGCACCTTCACGACATTCGCTCCCCCTCTTAGGGTGCATTTATTATATTGAGTCGGACAGAGCAGTCGGACAGAGCAGACGTGCGTTGGATGAGCTCCGCGACCACGGCTGACCCCATTCTCGACCCCGGGGTTTAACTACTGAAATCCGGCCTGCAACTAACATAATCTCCGTCAGAATGCCACCTGTTGACTGCTACAAGTGTGCGCTACATATTCCTGAAAGTGGTGAGTCCTTAAAATGTCAAACCTGTAAATCAAAGTTTCATGCAGATTGTGGTAAAAACAACATTCAGGATTTTAAGAAAATGTCCAAAAATGCAAAAAAATCATGGAAGTGTGAAGGCTGCCGGAAACCGGGTGTCAACAAGTTGTCTGTGCTCCAGGACGATGTTGAAGATTCAAATGCTAAATCGGTTTTATCACTCGACAAACCTCCTTATGTTGATCAAACTGATTCCATGTCTGCATTACGAAGTAGCATTAGTGACATAAAAGCCAAGCTTACACAGCTTGACTGCATCTCTGCTAAGCTGGAAAGCTTTGAAAAAGCTGTAAATTTCTTCTCAAATCAAGCAGATGAACAGTCTTCAAATTTAAAAGAATTGATTTCTGAAGTTAGATTGCTCCGGCAAGAAAACGGCCAGCTAAAAGAAGAAAATAGCCAACTATCTAACCAAGTTCAACAGCTGTCTAAGGACTTAAATGCTCTTGATCAATATGGAACAAGGAACAATCTATAGATTCATGGCGTGCCACTTACTAGAGATGAATCAACTGATGATATCGTGTTAGCTGTGGCTAATGCTCTCCGTGTGCCACTTGAATCAACTGACATTGAAGCTTCTCACCGGCTAAACGCTAATGAAAATGGGCCTCAACCAATCATCGTTAGGTTTGTCAACCGTAAAAAAAAAAGAATAACTAATGCAGAAACGCCGAACAACCAAACAACTGTCGGCTAATGACGTAAATCAGAGTTTTTCAAAAACTTCTCCCGTTTATTTGAATGACAACTTAACATCGTCAAACCGGAAGTTGATGGGACTGGCCCGAGCCAAACGCAACGAAGCTGGATACCAGTTTGTGTGGGTTTCTCGGGATAACGTGTATATTCGTTTCAATGAAAACTTGCAAGCCATCTGTATTAGAGAAAAAGCCGACATAGACCACTACGTGGAAGCAGCTCATCGAAAGAAACAGGCAAGCGGTCAAGGTCAAGGAAAGCCCTCGGCCGGCCCCTCTGGTCAAAACAGATCGAGGGGTCCAGCAGAGAGTGCAAGCTCTTAAGCTCTTAATTGCACGAACGGGACTCAAAGGTAAACTTTCAATGGAGCAATACGATAGTGCGTTTGAAGATTTCGTCTTTAGAGATTCAACCGTTGTAGAAAATCCTTATGATGGAAATTTAATTTTTCCACTCAGTGATGACTTAAACTGTTTAAATTTTATTCATATGAACATCCGCAGCCTTAGAGCTACCTTTGATCAGTGATTAGTGTTTTTGTCAACCACAAAATGTAAGTTTTTTGGAATTGTTTTAACTGAAATTTGGGTAAACAATGAAGAAAGTAGCCTATTTCAAATTAATGGCTACAATGCTTATTTTTATTGTCGCCCTGACAAAAGGGCTGGTGGTCTGGCAGTTTACCTACTTGAAGGAATTAATGCAAAATTCTCACACATTTACTCTGACAATGCTGATTTTTTAAAATATAGATGTAAGACTGAACATTTCAACTACGAAATGTTGTCAGTGTATGCGTTATCACGATGGAAGTCTATGCAATTTCATAGCTGAGCTATCCGACATTGTTGAATCCATGACTTGTCGCGATGTCATTGTTATTGGCGATTTTAACATAAACTTGAAAGAAATGAATGCAGTCGAAAATATTTACCTCGACAATTTTTTTAGCGAACGGTTTTGTTTCTTTTATGAACCAGTATACTAGGGTTACTACTTTCAGTAAATCGTGTATTGACCACATTTTTGTTAAGAGCAATGATTTTGACAAATACAAATCGGCTTTAATTAAGTTGCACATCACTGATCACTATGCATTGGCCCTCAACATTAAAACTGCTAATAATACTACAGATAAAGGAGCTTCACGTGCGCAGCACAACGTTTCAAAAATTAATTTTGCTAAATTAAATGAACACCTCGAAAATGAAAACTGGTCTGGTATCTTACAAAATACTAATGCAAATGCAGCAATGAAATCTTTTGTTGAAACCTTTCAGCAGAATATTACGAGGGCTACTTTTAATGTTACTGTTTCTGCTAAAAATAGAAAAATTAATCCCTGGATGACGACTGCTATTTTAAACTATCAGATCCAAAGACAAACTCTACAAACGTATGAAAAAATATCCCCTTTGTCAAGCTTACCGTGATGAGTTTGTAAAATACAGAAAAATTCTAAAAAATGCAATTAGAGAAGCAAAGGATGGCCATTACCAGGAAAAAATGCGCAAAGCAAATGGTGACTGTCGTAAACAATGGAATATTTTGAATGAAATTACTGGGTCCAAAAAAAAAATGTAGCACATACCCCGACGAAATTATTGTTAATGGAACTTTAATTCGTCTTGATAATGACGCAAAGACTTATACAAACGAATTTAATAACTTTTTTTCGAATATTGGTAAGAATTTGGCCAACAAGATTCATCAAAAATGACTAAGAGTAAATATCTACCACCGTCGACTAACCATTCTTTTTTCATTACTCCTGTTACTGAGCTGGAAATAAATAATCTTATCAACTCCCTCGATCTTGGCAAAAGTTCTGGTTTAGATGGCATCACTGCAGAGTGTATTAAGTCGGCGAAGCACATTATTACCCCTATTCTTGTTCATCTTTTCAACCTTTCTTTCACTGCAGAAATTTTCCCCCAAATTTTAAAACACACTGTTGTGATCCCTATTTTCAAGAAGGGCAATCCCAGCGATCCGAATAATTATAGACCCATTGCTTTACTTTCTGTTCTTTCCAAGCTACTTGTAAAGGCGATGAAAAACAGGTTTACTGCTTTTTTTGAAAAAAACAACATGCTGCACACTAATCAGTATGGATGTCTTAAGAACTGCAGCACTGAAGATGCTATTCAGGATTTTCTTTCGCGAACTTATATGGCGCTGGACTCGGGCAGCATTGTTGTAGGTATTTTCCTTGACCTGATGAAAGCATTTGACACCGTAAACCACGAAAGACTTTTGCAGAAATTATAATATAATAATATTTGTTGCGATAGCAACGGGTCTGGCAAGGACTGGGGAGTCACTAACAGCCAGCCACAATTACATGGAAATACGGTGTACATAAAACGGCCAAGGAATGAAGATGGTAAGAGGTTTGGGGACACGAATGCCTTACCACCAAGGTTAGACCTGCCAGGGGCTCGAAGGCCCCCGATGGTATCGCCAAACGTGCAGGACATGGGAAAGGTGTGGGAAATGTTAAGAGGCCCAAAATGATGCTGTATAATTAAAAGTAAAAACAGTGCTAAAAAATTTAAAAGTATGCTACGGTGAATACTAAAAACTAAAGCACCCAAATAGTGGGATTTGTCAACATTTAAAAATTAATAATTAAAAAATATATAATGTAATAATAATTATAAAAACTATTTATAAAAAAACTAATTATAAAAAATTATATTCTCCCCCACCCAACTGGTGAAAGGAAAGCAGAAGGGCTTGGGGCCTCAGATACCGCTTCCTGGATTATTTAAGGAATGTTACACTCGCCACCAAAAAATTTGTAAAAAAGCAGATTGAAGATCAAGAAACCGGACGTTCAGAAACCTTTGAAGTGATTCAGTGTTTAACAGTTTGCGAAAAATGGGTAAAGAACTAGCATTTACCGTTTCCTCCCTCAAAGCATTCCATATTGGAACAACCCTGACTGAAAAAAAGTTACGACGGCAGTCCAGACGGGAGGCTGGAACCGCAAGTTTAAAATTATGACCTCGTGTGCGGGAAATACAAGGCGCCAAATCAAAGAAAGGAAGATCAACCCCATTTAAATGATGAAGAATTTTATACGTGAGGACAAGATCAAATTTAATTCTTCTAAGCTCCAGCAATTCCAGGTTTAGCCTAGCTAGGCGAGTTGGGTAGTCCTCGTTTCTAAGTCCAGGGAAGCCCTTCGTGAAGCGCCGCTGCACCATTTCGATCTGGTCTATGTCCCGTATCAGGTGAGGTGACCAGACAGGGGTTGCATACTCCAGGAGTGGGCGTACGAATGTCTTAAAAGCCCATCCCTTAATAATAAAATTACCCGAAACAAAGCTCCTATTTACAACCGCAGCACGTCGAAATGCCGCAGCACAGATCTTTTGGCAATGTAATGAGGATTTGAGATTTGAAGCAAACCAAACCCCAAGGTCCCGTACCTCCACAATAGAGGGTAAGGGAGTAAAGTCAAGTTCATAACCTACATGGTGATTACTGCTACCCACATGGAAATTTTGACACTTAGATGGAGCCAGCGGCAGCTGCCAGCACTTAGACCAGCATGAAACCTCTTGGATTTGTGTAGCTAGATCCGTTGACGCAGTTTGGGGAAGTATTTCCGTCCCCAATTTCAAGTCATCAGCGAATTTAAAGCCATAAGTTTTTTTCGTTTGCGATCTTTAGGTCATTTAAATAAATGATAAAGAGTAAGGGACCAAGGACCGAACCCTGAGGCACTCTGCATGGAACACTTATCCAGGAGGAGAATGTTTTTTCAATCGATACTCGCTGACTACGGTTGGACAAGAATGCCTTGATCCAACCCAGTAGCTCACCCGCAATTCCGCAACTGCTAATCTTAAGGAGCAACTTTCGGTGCACTACAGACTCAAAGGCCTTTTTGAAATCGAAGTACACAACATCAGATGGAATACCCTCATCAAGGGCACAAGTCCAGCGGTCAAGAATCAGGAGGAGCTGGTGGGTAGCTGACCGGAGAGGGAGAAACCCAAACTGGTCCTCGTGTATTATGGAATGATCACACAAATGTTTGATCATTCTGTCCCGTAAAATTGATTCCATGACCTTGCACGCAATACAAGTAAGTGCAATCGGTCGATAGTTGTTTGCATCAGAAAGTGAGCCCTTTTTGTAGACAGGGATCACATTTGCTTTCTTCCAAATACCCGGGAGTTCACCCTGAGAGAAGGAGAGAGTAAACAGTTTTGCCAGAGGGTAGCTAATTTCGAGAATTAAGTTTTTAAAGAGATATGCCGAGAAACCATCAGGACCACAGGATCTACTTGGTTTAAGTTTTTGTAGGGTGGAGATGACAGACTTCACAGGAAAAGCTACAAAAGAGCAGTCCTCATTGGGAGCCGTAGGATTTCTAAGTAGACTAGCAGATTCTCCATCATCGAGAATAAAGTTGGCTGCAAAAGTAGAATTTAAGATGTCAGCCTTTTCAGCATCATCTGTGATGAAACCGCTGACACTATTAAGAGGCGGAAGAGTCCGAGAGGAAGCATTAATCCTACGGTAGAGTTTAAAGAGAGCAGCAGTATTTCCTTCCCTGATAGCTGTCGTTTCCCTTTTACAAAAGCGTGCCTCCGTTTCCTGCGAATAATGGCTCCGTGCCTCATTATAGGAGTTTAACGAGGCTGGGGAGGGATTCTGTTTGTAGGCCCTCCAAAGCTTCTGCTTCCTTTTGCCCAGTTTTCTAATTTTTCCCGTACTGAAAATGCAATTTTTTTTTGTAGGAGGACGAGGCATTTCACGACACTGTTCTATGTGTCCCGAGAGAATACCCTGAAAACTTCTCCATGCTACGTCGATGTCAGAGGAGACATTGAAAATAAGATTATCCCAATTTACCAAAGCCATTGACGATTTAAGTTTGGGGATATTTAAATTTCCATTTACATAGGATTTTGGGCGATCTACACCTTTCCCCGCTCCGGAAGCAGTTAAATTTACCACAAAGTGAACAACACAGTGGTCGCTTCGACCGAAGTGTGCACCCACCGACAGGTCGAAGATCCCCCTCTGATCATCCGTAAAGACCAAGTCAAGAATATTTTGTCCCCTTGTTGGGTGGTTAACCAACTGAAGAAGTCCAAGAGGGGCTATTTGCTCAAGAAAGTACTGATGGTGTTTGTCCCGGGCCGAAGAGCGTGCCCAATCGGCAGTTGAGAGGTTAAAATCTCCCAGTAAAATATTTAAGCGCCTAGGGTTAAAAGAACAATTGATAAAATTGCAAAGATTAAGAATATCGAGGTCGACGTAGCTGTTTGGAAGATAACAGAGGGTGAATGTTACGTTATTTCTTGGCATACAGAGGACAATTCCCTCAGCATTTTCAGCGATCTCCATGATTGACATTTGGATGGCAATGCGGTATATTATCAAGAGGCCCCCAGCCCTACTGCCCCTATCTCGCCTAATCACCGAGTAAGATCGTAGATCAACCAGCATTGCATCAGTGACGCTGTGGTTTAACCAGGATTCAACAATAAAGATTACATCATATTCATCAGCGCTTATTAAGGCCTTAAAACACCCAATATTGATGATAATGCTGCGGGCATTAATTAAAATGCATTTAAGATAAAAATCATCCCTGGCTACCGGACTTGTAGATATGGGTTTACTCCCTGTTACATGAGATGGTTTTCCGTCACTTCCTCCAACAAGGGCAAATGAACACTCAGGATTTCACTCTGCAGCACTGATTTTCCCCGCGCAGTCAAATGTATGCCATCCCTGGCTAGAAGAGTATGATCCTTGCAGATTGCATTATCAATCGATACGAAGGAATAGTTGTTCCTGACACATATCTGTCGCAACAGGGAGTTTGTATGAATTATTTCTTGTCACAGTCAAGGTGGTTAATGCCCAGCCTAGGAAAAAGACCAATGATGGAAATGCGGACACTTGGGTACTTTGCTCTTAGTGCTGTTGCAAAATCCTGAATATGTAGTGCAATACGATTTGGTGTTTCATTTGGTATACTGTTAGTCCCGACGCAGATAATGCATGTTCCCTTTGGGTCACAACACTCTAAGACGTGCACTAGTTTGGAGGATAATTCAACTGCTTTCATGCCTGGATAAGTTAGGGTCTTGGAGTTTTGGTGGCTACTGCCTCTCAGGCCCCGCACATGTGAGTCACCGACAATGGTTGTTGGGGTAAGGCACCAGTTCTGCATAGATGAATGGACACTCGACGGAGTGACTCCCCCACATAGAGTCCCTTCCTCGGACGCTTCTATTGGTAAGTTCCCGTGAGTTACATTGACCTTCTTTAGATTCTGGTGCAAACATAAGTCCGTAATGTGTGGGTCCCGAATCTGTGTGGCTTCCTTCTGGATTGTACAGGGAGGTGTTTTTCCAACTGGTTTTTGGCTTGTATTTTTTCTGGTTCCTCTCCCTCCTCTTCGGACCGTAATGTCTTTGTCAAGTACGAAGGGTGGGTGGGCAACAGGCGCGGATTTTTTGTCCCTCGAGTGGGGTGGATTGCGAGTGATATGCGCAGATAAGATCTCGATGTTACAGTCATTATTTCCCTTAAGTTTCACATTCAAATCAAAGCAATTTTGGATATATTGCTTATATCTTTATGGAGTCAGAGGGTTGGCACATAACTGGTTCACGGACTATTTATCAAATAGGTCGCAATGTACAAAAGTCGGGAGTCATTACAGCGACAGTATTTTAGTGACTACAGGAGTGCCTCAAGGGTCAGTTTTAGGACCACTCCTGTTTCTTGTTTATATTAACGATATATACAACTTAAACACTAATTCTAGTATTGTGTCTTTCGCTGATGATACTGCACTTCTTGCTGCTGACAAAAATAGAGAGCTGGCCTCTGTTAGTATTGAACGTGATCTTGTACTTATTGGAGACTGGTTTATTGAAAACCTCCTTACCCTTAACGTAACGAAAAACAATTATGTGAGTTTTGCTCTCAAGGAGAGGAGCGAAACAGTTGTAGATTTTCTTAAAATGCACAAGTGTTCAATGCAGATAACTTCACCATGTGATTGTCCATCAATCCAAAAAGTTAACGAAGTTCGATATCTTGGAGTCACCTTAGATAGAATGCTAAATTGGAGGAGTCAAATTTCAGCAGTTCTTAATAGACTGCGTGCTCTACTGTGCAAAATGTATTATCTTAGAAAGCATGTTTCCTTAAAGATGCTTAAAATATTTTATTTTGCCATGGAACAGTCATACCTTCAGTACTCGATTACATGCTGGGGTGGAACTTACATGAATGCTATTGATCCGGTTATCAAGCTACAAAAGAAAATTATTAGAGTGATGACTTTCAAAAAACAGCGTGATCATTCTTTCCAACTCTTTCAACAGCTAGGTATCCTGCCAGTCCGCCATCTGTATGTTTACAGAGTCTTAATTAACTTCCGCAGAATTAATAAACATGCTACAACTCGTTTTGTGACCAATTACCACACGAGGAGTGAATCTAATAATTTTGTCATTCAGCCTAAAGTTACAAAAGAAAAACTGCATAAATGCAGCTACTACCTTGGAAGCAAATTTTACAATAACATACCCAACTACATAAAAGATATTACTGAAATTCATCGTTTCCAGAAATACCTGTTTCGGTGGCTACTGGGTACCAGTACTGTGGCCCTTGAAAATTTATTTAAAGTTATAAGCTGAAAAATACTTTCAGCACTTTTTGTTATCTTGATTTTCTTTGATTATTTGTAGCGTGTTTATTTATTTTTACTGTTGTGGTTATTTTTTCTACGATGCACCTTAACTTTGCATTTATTAGCAATGATTGTAATTTGCTAATAATAGTAACTTTGCAGTCGCTTTTATTAAAAATAGTTATTTAAAATAGTATTAAAATAGTAATACAAATAGCAATAAAAATGGTAGTAAAAATACCTAATAAAAATTTTAACAATTGCTTATAACAGTGGTAATAATTTTATACTGCTATTATTGTAATTTTTTTTTGTCTACGATGCACCCAAACTTTGCAATTGTTTCATATGTTGACATTTGTAATTCTTGTATTTTCAAGTTATTTTTATTATGGTGGCCAACACACCACACGCGAGCACTAGCTCTTGTGGGGTGAGGGCACATACGGAGTTTTGTACCGATTTGCCCGATTCAATAAACCAATATTCTTCTAACAAAAAAAAAATTTCAACGCGTACGCGTGACGCTCGACGCGTGAAACGAGTTTTTCCCATGCTCAACGCTTAAGCGCGACCATTTACAATTGTAGAGCAGGTGGGTCAACCCGCGCGTTTTGCTATTTTCAAGCGTCACGCGAATATCTACTGGACTTTGATCGGTGAGCGCCAAGCGACGCTCGCACGCTTAGTTGTTGCATGCTGAAATAAAAAAAAAATGGAGGCATCAACGGATTCTGTCGGCGCCGATCGGCGCTACAAGATAGAAAAACGTGGTGTGCTAAAAGGTTGAATGCTCAAAATAAACGGCCAGATATCATAAATACAGTGACCTTGAACCGTGAGGCATCGAATCTTGGTACTATAGAAGAGGGAAGTCGTGAAACAGCATAGATGGAACGAAGTATCGGCCAGCATTATCAAGCTCACGCGCCTGCTCACGCGTTTGATTTGTAAATGAAAGAGCGTTTGCTTTAGCATGACGATACCACGAGCAAACCACGATTGTCCGCACGCACTGCTTTGCTCATGAACTGGCGTACGCGTCGAGCGTCGAGCGCCACGCTCACACACAAGCTTTAATATTGTAAACGCAGCCTTATTGTTGTTTACCGGCCATTTCAAGCTGCGTGATCGCAGCGTAAACTGGAACAAGATGGCACGATATGGCAGTTTATCATATGACAACGGACTTCTGTTCTGTATTGACATTAATTTATATTTATTTTTTATATATTGTTGTAGTTTTATCTTTGTGTATCTTTTAGCTTGGTCAGTTCTCCCCGCCCCTTTATACCCCATTTTTTAAACTTTTGTGCGATTTGCTTTCTACTCTTGGCATCCTCCACGTCCCACTTTTAGGCTGACTTTTAGTGATCGTATCCGATCCTTGCCAGACCTGTTGCTTCGCAACAAATATTTATTTATTATTTATTATCGTCCTAGGTTGCAGTCTGTCTTATCCGGTGTTGGAACTTTGAAGTTCCGGTTTCATGAAAGTTTCGTGTATACAGAAAAAAAGAATTGTTGTTTGTCTCAATGAGTCACCGTAGTAACAACACGAGTTTCTTCCCATTTGTCCTCCAAACTCGTTCCCTCGTGATATAGCGTTTGCCGAGTGTTGCATTCAATAGAAATACGCTCCTCCTATACCCAAGTGAGTAACTGCTCTAAGATGTCACCGATTTATACACTGAGCGCGTTTCTAAACTCATCGAACAGCTCAGCGCTGCAGCCACACGTCATCAAGTTGCTCTTAAACGTGCGGTTAATTTTTCGTTCCCTCAGCTTGCTGTGTTCGTATCAGCTTTTTTGCCTCTTTAACTTATGAACCTCCCCCAACCAAAAGTCAAAATCCGAAAAATTGACCTCAGTCGTTGGGACGAACTAATTAGCACTTCCCCTCCCCCCCCCCCCAAAAAAAAAGGGGTTCGGGGGGGGGGGGCACCTTGTCCTAACCCCCCGTCACTCCCCTACTATAAATTCCTAGATCCGCCCCTGCCTAGGGCCCCCGGTAGCAACTAGGACTTGGCGCTATGTCGTAGCTGTCCACGCGCCATTAGGCCTCAATTCCCCCCCCCCTCCCCCTAACTAGGACCTGGCGCTGCCCCTGTACGCGTTTGCGAATTGTTGCTCGAATTCGATCTATCTCAATTAGAGCAACCAACATTAAAACAATACTGCACGAACAGTAGTATTGCCAGAGAATATGCTGTTCTATTGTTTGCAGAAAATGGCGAAAATGGTGTAATAAATGCAGACAAATAAATAATGCAGACAAGTAAATAATGTGGACAAATCAGTAAATAACTGATTTATCAATTTTGTACCATTTCTTGCCACAAGATGTCGTTGTTAGCAAACACTGCTAACTGATTTAACTTGTAAGCCCACATTTTTAAATTTTTTTCGTAAAAAGAACAAACATTTCATAAAGAAGAGACCAAAATATGACACCTGAAAACTGCACGGCTTGTTTAAACCGTATTAGGTTAACACACTTTGCTAACATCTCCATCTAGTGGCAAGAAGTGGTACTAAAATTGGAATGGTGTAACGAAATTTAATTCTTCTTTTTTGCATTGCGAGAGTTAAAAAATGTGTAAAAATGTAATTTTGTTTTCTCCAGCTAAATTGTTCCTGTCATCGTCCTCGGGCAGATAACCCAGTTTGGGTTCGTCCTTCCTAAAATCTAGAAAACAAACAAACGTTTTGTTTTCCCATTAAAGAGTTGCTGAAGTATTTATATTTTGAGCTGAAAACTTGTTGGTCAGTCAGTTAATGAAGAGCAATAAAATTTTAACAAAAACGCCCCGAGCGGGCACGTATATAAACAAAAGCACAGCGTTTCGAGGGTTCCTTCGCCCCGTTTTCAAGTGCAATTAAAAAATTCGCTGCAAAGCTTCATCAAAGACAACATGGCACTAAAATCATCACAGCTACAAGCCCAGTTGAGAAACAATTTAAAATACTAAGATTACAAAAATTGAACCCCTTCTCGGTGTTTACCCGTTTAGCCGAATTCCGTTTCGCCGATTCCCGTTTCGCCAAAAGTTTTTCCCCTTTCATCAAAAATTAAGCGCTGAATAAAATTCGGCGAAAGGGGAATTCCGTTTCGCCGAATTAAAATATTCTTTCAAAATTTGACGTTGGAGCAGTTAAAGATGCATTTCTAATTGGTAGGAATGTGTAATTAGTTGCGGTTTCTGATGTTATCTGTTCAGCCGCAGCGAGCGCAGTAGCGCGAGCGAGCGAAGCAAGTAATTTGGGGACAAAATATTCGGCTACACGGGAATTACTAAAATTGGTCAAAACAGGTGGGCAGTGGGAGACCAGCAAGTCGATTGCTCTCTGGCAAATGCAGAAAATGATGCACTTGATCAAATGCACTTTTTGCATTTGCCAGACAGAAGTCGACTTGCTGGTCTCCCACAACTCACCTGTTTTGACCAATTTGAGCATGGGCTAAATTTTTTTTGTAATTTTAGTATTTTAAATTTTAATCTGTTTCTCAAGTGGCCAGATAGCTGTCATGATTTGGGTGTAATGTTGTGTTTAACAAAGCTTTACAGTGAATTTTTTAATTGCAATTGAAAAGGGGTGAAGAAAACCCCTTTGTACTTTTGTTTATAAACTTTAACATTTTGCAGAGTTGAAGTTACTTTCTTAAAAATAGGGGAAACTATTTTTTTTTTAAAGATATGACTGGGGGAGTCGGAAAATGCTGGTTTGGCATGATTCTCCTATACTAGTGAAGATAGTCGGAAATTAGATTAGTGAAAACTGGAGTGGGAGGAAGCTCCTGATACATTCTAGATACACATTAACCCTCAGTTTACACGTACATCGTGGTTAATTTTGCGTTAATTTCTTGATGGGGCAAAAAATCACTTAATTAGTTTTTCTTTACTTTAAACTGCCGTGTTTGTTCCGCCATTAAAAGAAGTTCGAGGTATTTTGCTTGTTCAGATTACATTTTCGAACGCACTCGCGGCAGCAGGCTTTGATGCCAAGCTCCACCGAAAGTTTTCAACCGCAAAATTATCAAATTAATCGCTGCCGGTCTTTAAGTGCGTGTTAATTAGGTACACCGCACGCATTACACTCTGGGCGACGTTAGCGGTTTCGAAAACTATTTTTCCAGCCATTTATCGAAGCTGAATTAATTAAGGCGAGAAGGGATTTGCATAAGCGAGCAGATGGCACACCCACTCACTTTTCAATAATGCGTTCTGGTTAGCGGAACGTGCATTTTTAATGAAGGATGGGAAATCAAACACCAAGAGTAAATATGGTCGATAGAAAATTCGGGTAGGGAAGCAGCGGAAAACAAAGTAGGTGTAGGATCGTGTTGTGGTGAGTTCGATAGTGTAGGACTTAGGCGATGTGGACCCGCACCATCGCACATATTTTAAACTTATGTCTTTCTTGCCCTATAACTACCATGTGCAGTCCTCAGTCCGCGAATGTAAGCCTTCTTACCGTTTCGCACGATTTAGCGCAGCTATACTGCGACATGGTAGGTGTAGGAGTGTGTTGTAGTGTCGGATTTCGATAGTAGGACTAAGGTGATGTATAGGCCTGAACGTATCTAAGAGTTAGGTCTTTCTTACATAGTTGCCACGTGCAGTGCACAATCCGCGAATGTAACCCTTCGTACCGTTTCGCACGATTTAATGCAGCTATACTATGACAAGATAGGTGTAGGATCGTGTTGTGATTGTCGGATTTCAATAATAGGACTAAGGTGATGTAGTGCAGAATGTATCTGAAAGTTATTTTTATCCTATAACTGCCACGTGCAGTTTTCAGACCGCGAATATCAGCCTTCGTTCCGTTTCGGGCTCATAATTTTTTTTTTTAATTACGAAATGTTAAAAATTAGTGACGTACTGAAAGAAAATTTAAAAAAGGGAAGTAAAAAAGGGAATTTTTTTTTGTACAAAGGGAAAAAAAGGGAAATTATGTCTTTACTCGGAGAAATTCTGGAAGTGCGAAGTGGAAGCAATGCAACGACAGCAATGCAACACCAGAGGAGCTATCGTCCAGGCACCGGTATTTATACGCGTGAGGACAATAGGGTTCCTACCAAAGCTTTACGTCACGTGACTGGCTAGGAGGTGTGAGTCGGTTCCAACTGGTAGAGCAGTGGGACAGGCTTGCTACCAGGCTGTTGGCGCTCGGCCAACTCCCGTATCTAGGCGGAAGTTGGGCTGGCGTTCAGCAGCTCCTGTAACGGCAAGGTGAATCGCGTTGCACCTAACTGTATGTGAATAGCTGCTACAAACTTTGCACAATTGCCAGCGAAATATCAAGTGTATTTTTTATTACTTTTTTAGTTTTTCAAATCTTTGTATTAGTGCCTTTGGTTCGCCCTTTTTCTTTTATCTGTTGCGTAAAAATAGTAATTCGTTTTAATCGTTTAAAAAATATTACCCAATTAAAGTCGAAACGTACTGCTTGCTAGCTTTCTGCTCTGGGCATAACTCACCTAATTAACTTCACTTCGCTATTAATAATTTAATTATTTATCACCCATTCACGTGATTTATTCACATGCTTCTAACAAGTATCAACAAGTTCTCTTAGCTTGTTGGTAAATGATATGGAAATTTCATTAGGAACAAATTTTCGTTGCCTCACAATCAACTTTCTTAAATGAGTGGTCTAATTACAGATCTATTGTTTATTGCGTTAAATGGTAACTTTCAAGAACAAGTGGCTAATTTCAGGAGAGTAATTTGGTTACAGGACAGAATAGAGTTAAAGTAAGTAGGCCCGCGTCTTTCCCTACAGGCACCCCTACGTCAACGGAGCTGATTTACATGGCTAATTGATTCCTTCTTCGTCCAGTAGAGCTCTTTAAGGCTAACGTGGCAACGATGTGGTGGTGTGAACACATTCCTTTGTGGGCGTCATTGGGGGCAAGTTAAACCATCGATCGGAATTGGTTACTGGAATTGCGTTTTTTTCGAGAAGTTCCATCTTGTGATGCTTGTGATGTTTACGAGCAAGTGCTCTCCTACATTGGGGCGATTGGGGCTCAAGATTCCCCCCCCCCCCTTCATCCCTAGAGGCTGATAGCTCTTTTTACGTATGAAAAAAAAATATTGGGAAAAAAATGCTGCGAGCGTAAAATGTTAAAAACGTAAACTTTTCTTTTCAGCATGGTAAAGTATGGAGTGGAGACTTGATAATAATCTACCAATATTAGCACAACCGGCAGGCAGTGCTTATTAGAGTTCGTTTGCGCACGAGAATTTCAGAAAATTGGATAGGAGGAGGAGGAGGCGGAGGGGCTAACAATGTCAAAATGTTACAATGCTACAACATGCAACAATAGGGTAACAATAGGCAAGGCGCACAATAACGGATTATAGCTCACTCGAACAAAATGCAACAATGGTTGGGTGCCGGGAAACTAACATTGTCGTTGTTTGAGCTAGCTAGCTCGTTGTGGAGAACCAAAATTAAATGGTCTTGATTTTTCCTTAAATCTTCAAGTTTTAAACCGTAGGGTGCGAAGTCTTAAATTATGAGGCCATATAGGCCTCAAAATTTGGCGCCCGACATGACTGAGTGATTTATTTACTTTTTCAATGCGGGCTTCGGGAAGCCAGTTGAATTGTTTCCGCGATACTGAAACAATCCAGAATCAACTACTCATCGAGATGACGCATGCTAAATCCAGAAATACGCTAATGTGTTGCCATCAAATAATAATTATGGGACAAACCTTCGGCGGAACCTAAACATTAGAAGTATCCATTTCTAATGTTCCGTTTTTTCGAAAACAAAAATCGGTGGACAGTGGACACATACAAAATGGAAGCGAAAAAAGCCAACAAATTAACTGAGCAAAAAACGGCTTCGCCGTTTAGAAATAAAACATTAGAGATCGTATCCCCATACTCACAGCCCTGAAGGTACACGAATAAAAACAGATTAGAGTTCACTCGAACGCAACGAACTATAATTTGAACTCCAATTCGCAAAACGTAAACCCACAAACACACACAAAGTAGACGCCATAAACAGCAAAACGCTACAAAATTGAAAGATAAAAATGAATACTCAAAATTAACACAAATTATAGTTCAAATTATAGTTCGTTGCGTTCGAGTGAACTCTAATCCGTTTTTATTCGTGTACCTTCAGGGCTGTGAGTATGGGGATACGAGCTCTAATTTTTTTTTTCTAAACGGCAAAGCCGTTTTTTGCTCAGTTAATAATACCCAACATCAGAAAACAGCAAACAACAGCAAAAGCAGCAGCGCAGCAGCAGCCCTGCTTTGTTTTTCCATGGCTACAATTTACACTAACGTGTTTTTTCATTCTTCGCGCGCATGCTATATCATTTATTTATTTATTCATTCATTACCGGAAAGCCATGACGCTACTCACTCCTTCTAAAGCGTAACCTAAACCGAATAACCGTAATAGCTATATCATTTATTTAGAACTTACAAGAGCTGAAGTCATAATACTATGCGCTATATCATTGCTACAGTGCCTAACAATGCATGGTGCACGTGTTATGTATTTCCAACTTTCATCGAAATAGTTTATTGTTGAGGGATAAAATGAACAAATCCCTGTCTCAGCTAAACGCATATAGTTTTAAACCAAACTAAGCCCTTTTTTGACCTCGAAATTGGCATCTAATAACGATAGAATGGTTTATTTATTTGCAGATGCAGGATTTCAGAGTTGAGAGGAATTGTTTCAAAGTAGCAACAATTATTACCCCAATGTGCCCTCTTCTGTTGTTAAAGATAACACACATGAATTGTTTCAAAGTTGGCGGAAACAATCACGGAAATTAACATACAGCAGATGCTTGCATACTGAATGCTGGGGGTTGGGGGGAGCGGAGTTCATAAATTTATAACTAAACACCAGGGGGGAGGGGCTGGGCATAAACAGACCTACACTGCTGGAGGGTGGTCTGGGCACACGGGCCCAAGGGACTCGAAATTAGCAGCCTGATACGATGAAATATTGCATGCTCGAATTACTTTTCGAAGAAGACCAAACGCCGAGGGAGGCTAAGCCCGCGAGACTCAATCCACCGTGCAGCATGCACGGGTCCTGCTAGTAATAATAATTTTTTTTATTTACGATTAAGCACGAAACTGAGTAAACAGTTTGTATGTGCAGATCAATATAATTACAAATTAAAATATAAACATATTTACAATTAAAATACAAATACACTTAAAACAGAAACATGTTTACAGTTGTTATTGTGCTAACATATACTTAGCTTTAAAAATTAGTATGGACAAAGAAATATATATATATATATATATAAATTAGATTATTTTAATTCTCTGTTCATTTTCCCAGCAGCCATTCTTTATTTTCTTTTTCATAACATATGTTGATTTTAGGTTTCTTAAATTTTCCGGCAATTTGTTGAACATTTTTGGAATCAAGTAGTTCAGATTTCTTTTTCCATATGAATTTCGCCATGCAGGAATTTTTAACCAATGATTATTATTCCTTCTGCTTTTTCTTTGTAGTGGAGTTTTATAGTTTTGTGAAAAGCAGTTTTGCGTAATTATTCCATGCTCTAAGAGTTGTTCAATACCGAAAATATTATTTTCTTTTGCAATTTCACTAGTTTTCTTATACTTATTTGTCATAAATAAAGCTTTTAGGGCCTTGTTTAATACTTTTTGTAAACGTTGCACTAATCCCGTTGATGTTGAACTGTAAATATTGCTTGCATATCGTATTTGTGACATAATCCATGCTTCAAATAATGCTTGTTTTGTTTTTTGATTTATCATATATTTCACTTTGTAAAGCATAGGAATCGATTTTCTTTTCTTTCTAATGAGATTATCAATGTGATTGTAAAATTTCCAATTTTTATCAATTTCTATTCCTAAGTATTTTGTATTTGTAACTTTTGTTAGTTTTGAACATTTACAATTAGTTGACTTACTACAGTTATTGCTATGTAATATAATTTCATTCTTGCCAAAATTCATATGTGATGTACCAATTTGCATGAAACATGTTTTAGTACTACTGATGTATAGTTCATTCTGATCTAAGAATTGAGTGATTTTATTGAATTCATTTTGAAGATTTCTTATCATATTTATCTCGGACGTGTTAATGGATAGTAGGAAAATGTCATCTGCATACAAAGTAATATATGTATATCAATCACTAGTCTGGTGTAATAATAATAATAATAATAATATGCTTTAATAATAAAATGCTTTATTGTACAAGTTGTTGTTGATACAGGCACGAAGTTCCAAAGAACTTGTATGTGCAAACAAGTAATACATTTCGTTATTTGTATATGTTAAATTATAATAATGCATCATACATTTTTACATATATTCCTATTAAATTCCATATTCCATATATTAAATTCAGTACACTAGTTTAGTTATCAAAAATGTGATATGGTAGTTTATTATTGGTCTAATATCCATTTCTTAATGTTCTTGTCCACTTCATTATAATTATTCAGGTTTTGTAGGTGTTCTGGTAGTTTATTAAATTGATAAGGTATTTGGTATTTCATTTCACGTCTTCCGTACGAATTATTCCACTTTGGTACTATTAGCCATTTATTGTTACCTCTTACAGTTCTGTTAGTCTTAACTTTATATATGTTCTTAAAATAATTCTTTTTTATTATATTCCAAGTTAATGTTTGCTGTAAATTCAATATTTTAAACTTTTTATATAAGTCTTTACTATGTGTTAGTTTATTGTCTTTAAATAATGCTTTAATTGCCTTATTTGTAACTTTCTCAAGTTGTGCCATTATACTGTTAGTCGTTGTTCCATACACTGTAATTCCATATTTGATGTTTGACATGATTAATGCATGAAAAACTGTTTTTTTTTTGTTTTTTTTTCATTAAGTATTCCGTTTAGTTTATACATTGTTGGTATCACACGTCTGATTTTTAGAATGATTTTATTTATATGTTCGTAAAATTTCCAGTGTTTTTATAATTCTAATCCCAAATATATTGCTCTGTTAACTTTTTAAATAGTTTTACATTTGCATTGTTTATTTTGTTTTTTACATATTTTATTGCACATTGTTATTTCACCAGTCTCCTCATTCATATGTGACGAGTGTATTGGTAAATATACAGTTTTTTCTTCATTTAATATTAGCTCATTTTCTTGTAAATATACCTTTAAATTATCAAAATCTTCTTGTAAGTGTTTTAGCATTTTCCTATTTTCTGAATGTATTGATAATAAAAAAAATGTCATCAGCATATAATGTTACAATAGTGTTACTTTGTAGAGCTGTTATATCGTTGATATATATTAGGAATAATAATAATAGGAATAATTATATTATATTATATTATATTATATTATATTATATTATATTATATTATATTATATTATATTATATTATATTTTATTTTATTAGGAATAATAATAATAATAATAATAATATGTGTTGTGGAGACAACAGGTCTGAAAGGGTCCGAGGACCACTAATGTTTTAACTAATCTTTCAACATGACCAGCCTCATGTTAAAAGACAGAGGATTATTATGATAAATGCAATGCTCAGGTATTTCTGAAAAATAGTCAATTTTGCCACGTCAAGACGTAACCTCTTGAAGGTATTTACAGAGGAGGCTGGAAAATTTCATCAGTTAGTGAATTCCAGGCTGGAATTACCCGTATGGCGTAGAAATTTTGTCTCCATTTTATGTGTAATTCGGGATAACAAGCTTAAAACTGTAACCCCTTGTTGAGTAACATCCCTAGTGCATGTGTCACGTGATTTCGTGTCGCTGATTGACCTTTATGCCCTTTTGATCGATCATTTTGTCCTTTCTGAGTTTTTGAGCACAACCCCTTTTTGCCATTCTACGCGCGTCCTTGCTTACCAGGGTTGGACTGCTTCAGTTTTATGGATCTGTTTGATGTTTAAACAAGGATACGCTAACACTGAATCAGTAATTCGACGTGCCGTTTGGTACAGAAATACTGGAGAAGGATAGAAATGTGCTACTGACATATACAGTTGGAAAGACAGACATACCAACAGGACACTAATAAAAATGTTGAATGCGTGGTGCACTGAAACGTATATACGCTATATTGCACATTATATATATAAAAAAAAAACGTCCTAACCCTTGCGACTATAATATGCCAAATGAGTGATCATGCGATCATGTAAGATGTGACCAGATAAAGAGTTCTCACCTGACGCTATTATGTTTGTTAACAAAAACATACCCTGAAAGTTTTGTTGCTTTACTGCTTTCCGCCCCATTCTTTCTTTTTCATCAAGCTTTTACATTTTTTAATTCTACGAACAACTTACTTTGTAGTAAATCCAACAGTAAATTAGGTTGGGGGGGGGGTTATTACAGTGCAGTGAGGGTACGTCAGGTTGATTACTTTAAACTTATTTACGCTTTTTAAAATTACCACACCAAAATGTAACCCAACAATTTCACGTAACCAGCTTTTGTTTAAGCTTGTAGTGCTTAATTTTTATTTATATGTTTAAACATTCGCCAAGTTAATTGCATCGAGTAATCATTTAGACGTTAAATGAAGTCTTGAACATTGCTACCGGAATTAGCAATGTTCTAGTTTTAATTTAACCTTCAAACTATTAGTCGGGCGATTAACTTGGCGAATGTTTTGATGTTTTGATATCACTCCTTTGAAGGGCCGAACCTTTCGGAACTTGACGGTCCCTTTTACTAATTTTGGTTTTTAATATGACACAATTTTCGTAAGATTTACAAGGCATTTTGAGGATACTAAAGCATATACTTTATAGTTATAGTTTACACATAGTTATAGTTTACACAGTTATAGTATATAGTTATAGTTTAAAGTTTATACTTTATCAGTTTTGCGTCACATTACTTACCTCTAGATCTGACTGGATATTGACTATTCAGTATTGACCGCCATCTTGCGAGCGTGTTCGATTCGCCTGCCACGAAATGACGTCTCGCATTATCCTTCGGTCAATAATTATGTGATGGAATCAGTGTGACCAGATTTTAAAACGATAAAATGCTACATCGCATTATTTATGCAATTAAAAAATGCTACTAAAAATGCTACCTACAAAAAATAATATTAACGTGTAAAAATAAGTAAATCCAGTTATAGACAGAACCTCCTGCAGTAATGGCCGTAACAGAACACGCCAATAAAGGCGACTAAAGCTACCATAGACATAGAATGAGGAGCATCTTCGGTAGGTACTGCCATCTAAACCAAGTGGTAGAGTTGCAAACTAACCCACAAAGTTTCCAAAGTGTGCCGACTGATGGCGCAACTCACCGTAGTTATTTGTGTCGGCTCTTTGTGTAGCAATGTGGAAGGCAAACATGTTTTGGCCTTTACTGTAAAAGACTATTTGTGGGCGTAAAATTCGTCGCTGCTGGGGTGCATATAAAGTTTGATTGCTGTGTAAAAAATGCTACAAAATATGCTGATATAATAACAATGCTACTAAAATGCTACATATATTTTTCGGAAATGCTACCTTTATTGCTACCGCACTATTTTGGGGGCAAAAATTGCCAGATATAGCACCAAAACTGCTACGTCTGGCCACACTGGCTCTGGAATCTGACCTTGCTCCTATTAAGTTAAATAATGGTTATAGCATAGATTTTGCAAAAATGGGCCGGTATAAGCGATTTAACGTACACTTTTAGTAGAGCGATGTCCGAGGAGGTGTGGAATCGTCCGAGGAAGCGAGGCAAAGATGATGTTCTCACCTCCGAAGACGTCGCGCTACCAAAAGTGTGCATTAAATCGCTTATACCGGCCCATTTTTGCAAAACCATGCTAAAACTTTCTTATTACCCTATCGTCATTTTGTATAGCAGCAGCGCTGAACAGAAATACCGTTGTCGGAAGAAAGGAGAAGTTCTCATTTCCTTTTTTTCTGAAAGCTCAAACAACAATCGCACAATATACTTTAACAGTATGCTTTGATATGAGGTTTCAAGCGTCGTATTGTTAAGATTTCCATTGTTCGTCGAAGGTGGCATTCGAAATGAAGCAAGACTCAGTTACCTCGAGCAACGATACTTTAACAATACGCTTTGAACAATCACCCCACGTGGGATATTGTTATTAAAGTTTGGTTGTAGTCTGAGGGGGCAAAATCTTATTTCCCTTGTTCGCTGAAGGAGCACTTCGGAATAGACTAATAATGCTGGCGATAGAGCTGTTGCAGTTGTTAAAGAAAGTAATGTTTGGAGATCTAGACACACGCTAGTGTGTCGCCACCAAGTAACAGTAGATCATCCCGTTGTAGACATCCGATTGTTAAAAATTGATTGTTAATGATAAAAAGGCGGCTCACTAGCAGACATGTGTCTGTTAACTGTAAGCAACTAAAAGCATATTTTGGCATGTTGAGGATAAATCCCAATGCGACAGAAATGTTTCAAATTGTGGAAAATGTAAGGGGAAGGGTCAGAGATAAAGAAAAACTAAAATTTAAAGGATGAGTGTCCACCAATCATAGAGAAAAAGATGCGTCAATAACGTTGTTTTTATGTTACTGTCTAGCTAGCTAGCTAGCTAGCTAATAAGATTTTTCCCATGTTAAATCCCTTAGACTTTTTGCTCATGGCTAGCGCAAAATTGCGAAGGCCTACGTACCTGAATTTTTGCACACGGATGCTTGGTGATCTGAGGATGGTCCTTTTGTTGGTTTGGGGGTTGTAGGGGTCAGGACAAATGCGTGGGAGGGTTTTGAAATTTGCCACCGGCGAATTTAAATTTCGTTTCTTTTCCAAGTTGCAACCAAAGATTTTAAGCAACAATGGCTTCAACAATCAAGACTGGTCCTTAGATTTATTGTAAAAGCCTGGACGAACTAAAAACTGAACTGTAACGAAGGACAAAATAAAGAAACATTAACGTTGCCGTGGATTGCGTAAGAATAAAAGGATGCACGTTAGATGATGATTACGCAACAATACGAGCATACACGAGCTAATGGGTTTTTTTGTTAATAACCCCCCAAAAAATGCTTCGCATTTTGCTGTTTTAGTAACAGCGACCTTCGGGGGTTTCTGCATGACTAAATGTGAACGAAATCTTGAAAAATTAAGGGGAGGTTGCAGGGATA
>JAHWFP010210935.1:3604-27280 GCA_023313725.1 Lithobius niger | reverse complement strand
GATCTGGATGAGGGTGGGAAAGCTCAATTTGTCGCCTTTTTTTCCGTTTTCATAAATCTGGAGGAGGGTGGGAAAGTGCTTCTTTTTGGCTTTTTTTCCGTTTTCATCGATCTGGAGGAGCCCGCTTCCCGCGCGCGGGTTTTCATCGATCTGGAGGAGGGTGGGAAAGTGCTTTTTGCTGGCTTTTTTTCCATTTTCATCGATCTGGAGGAGAGTGGGAAAGTGATTTTTGCTGGCTTCTTTTCGTTTTAATCGATCTGGAGGAGGGTGGGGAAGTGCTTTTTGCTGGCTTCTTTTCGTTTTCATCGATCTGGAGGAGGGTGTGGGAAAGTACTTTTTCCTACTTTTTTCGTTTTTGTCAATCTGGGGGAGGGTGGGAAAATGCTTTTTTTCCTACCTCCTATGATGTACGCAAATAGACCCTCAAAAAATATCGCTTCGCGCCTCCCGTGCGCTGGAATTCATTAATCTGGATGGGAGTGCCCGCTTCCCGCGCGCTGGAGTTGTTAAGGTCACTGACGGGGAGGATCCTTTGATACCTTAGTGTACTTATGATGCATAAATGTGTCCTAGGACTGGGTATACTATTTAGCACCCCCTAGGACCGGGTACACTATTTAGCACCCTCTGGGACCAGGTACACTATTTAAGCACCCTCTAGGACCGGGTATACTATTTAGCACCCCCTGGGACTGGGGTAAACGATTTAGCACCTCCTGGGGCCGGGTATACTATTTAGCACCCTCTAGGACCGGGGATATTATTTAGCACCCCCTAGGATCGGGTATACTAATTTGGTGCTTAAAATGACCTTGGTTAAAAATTTCAATGTGTAAACTTGTCAATCGTTAATTTTGGAGTTCCAGATTTCGAATTTGTTTTTCTTCCGACTTTAAAAAAAAGCAATATAATGGATTCTTGTTCAATTGTTCTCTCCGGCAAAGACTCTGGTTTCAGAATTAATCTAAACACTCCAATTCATCTAAACTCTGAAAAAAATTACGAATTGGTCCTGCTTAATTTAGACACGTACGACAGCATCCACAACATCACCTCGAAAAAATAACCAAATTTAGTACACGACCGATGCTGGTGCCACCTGGCAGAAAGTGTTAGTCACCCCGGGGGCTTACGAAATCGAGGATTTGAATAAATTTCTCAAGTCGGCGATAGATGCGAATGGTCACAACAAGGATGCCATTACGATTCTTCTGAATCTAAATACTTTAAGAACTAACTTGATAATTACCGATCTGAGTTACGGAATATCTTTTTCAGGTGACAAGAGTTTGGCTCCAGTCTTGGGGTTTGAAGTAGGCAACTACGTGATAAGTCGAGAGAGTCAAAATACCGTCGACATTATGAGCATCAATACAATTTTCGTACACGTTGATATCATAGGCAATTCGTACCTAAATAACGACACTCGGCCCACTCTATACTCCTTGTATCCCAATTCCCCGCCCGGTTTTAAAATCATAGAGTCCCAGCATAATTTGATTTACCTCCCGGTGACTACCAAATTAATAAGAAACATAAGAGTTTGGCTCACGTCTCAGACCAACTAGCCGTTGGATTTAAACGGTGAGACGCTCACGGTGCGTCTTCATTTCAGATCTAAAAATTAAAAAAGGATAAGATGTTTGTGTTTGGCAAAAAAGGCAAAGGACTCTTACTTAATTTTAACTCTAATAATAAAAAACAAAAGGTTTGACGTCAAGAAATAAAGCTTTCATCAAATTTATAACTACTCCCAGAAAATGAGCGTAGTAGAAGATTACTTACAAATCAACGAACCTTTGGTGTACGATTCATCGGTCGAGTCTTACACTTACCACGAATACAATCCTATTATTGGCACCAATTTCAACAACGTAAATTTGGAAATCCGCATACACGTAGAAAACAGTTACCGCCAGATTAAAGGGCGGTTACTGAAGGACGATGACTCGGCGTACACAGACTCTGACGTAGCTAGTCTTATTAATAATGCTCCCGTGTTCCTGTTTTCTAACATCAAATACCATCTCGGTGATAAACAAGTTGACGAGTTAAATTATCCGGGGTTCGGTACTCTGATGAAGGGACTGCTCACTTACGGTTCATCCGAGCAACCAGCTCTGCTCGGCCAGTGCTGGGCTCTGGATAGCGCGGCTTCAGTCGCTGCCGAACTAACAGACAACTTGGGATACAAACAACGGCACGCGTCCATCATCGTTGAAACAACTCCCAAGGGAAGCTTAACATTCGCCATCCCGTTAAAACACATCATGGGATTTTTCGAAAATTACGATAAGCTAATCTACGGAACTAAACACGTGCTCACACTCACGCGAGCGAGTAACACTAACGCCATCTTCAAAGCAGCGGCAGCGGCCAATGGCAAAGTCGTTCTAAATAGCATCAGCTGGATCGTTCCACATGTCACTGACCACGAAGCGACGGTGGATTTAGGATTTAGGCACTGGCATTACGATAGCATTACCAGCTTCACTTGGTGCGTGCTGACTACTTCCGCGGTCGAAAAACCTAGGTGGATAGTTTTAGCTTTTCAAACAAACAGGCAGGACTCTTTAGTTAAAAATCCCGGTGTGTTTGATCACTGCAGTCTGCAAGATGCTCACTTGACTCTAAATTCCGAAAGATATCCGTTTCTCGATTTAAATACTAATTTTGCCACTGGAGAGTACGTTGGTCTGTACGGAATAGCGCAGCAATTTAGGCAGCTTTGGTACGATACCAACGACTTGAGTTTTGACTTGCTTCAGTTCAAGAAAGCCTATCCTCTCGTGGTGTTGGATTGCTCCGAACAGTCCGAGAGCCTTCAATCGGGTATCGTGGACGTACAAGTCAAACTGAAGTTTAGAGCAGTTGTGCCAGCTAACACTACCTGTCGCGCTCTGCTCATTGGCGACAGGAAAATGAATCTAAAGTTGGATAGAGGTAAAGTCGAAGTTCTTTACTAAATAATAATAATAATAATAATAATAAAAAAAAAAAGATATGGCGCTCAAAACAAAATCTGAAAAAAGAAAGGCGGCTTTTTGCCGTTGGCATTGCTAGGACCGATTTTAGCCGGGATTGAAGGGTTGGCGGGAGGTACAGCGGGAGTGGTATCTCTTGTTAAAAAAGCACAAAACGATGGAAAAATTCTGGCTGAACTCGTGCGACATCACAAGCAAGTGGAAGGTTCTGGCTCGAAGAAAAAATTAAGCAAAAAAAGATTAAAAAAAATTATCCCGTGGCAAAGGTCTTTACTTAAGACCACCCAAGGTTTAATCGACTTTAACCCTTTAAGGACGGGTGCGCCCGAATGCGCCCGCTGTATAATCATTGTTTACAGCTCTTCTACAAGTCATATCGAAAACTTCCAGCCAATTACAGTAAAATTTAAACTGGGACATGAAAGCCAGATCATTAAGGATAAAAATGACACAGGTTTCATTCCCTTACCTCAACTGGGTGAGAAGCTGCGATTTTTTTTCTACAAGTCAGTTATAAGTTCTTAGCGCGCACGTAGTCCTTAAAGGGTTAATAAACCTTTAACAAACTTTGATTTAAATAGATTGGCTAGAGTAATGAAAATTCCAAAATTCAGGGGTACTTTTAGTAAAGACACGCTTCCCTTAAAACTTTGGCCTACAGGTGAGAACGGAATCGTAAACTTGGAAGATTTCCAAGATAGAGACGGAAGTCATTGGGTAGCTTATTATTTATTATTATTATTTATTTCGATAGTTTTGGCAACATGGGTCCTCCCCGGTCTGTGTCAAACTACTTGGGACCGGGAATAAAATAAAATTACGAACGCGTACAAAACTTTGACCAGATTTGGTGCGGTCACTTTTCCTTATTTTTCCTAAGTACCTTCTCTAAGCCACGTTATTACGAAGCTGTTTTAGATAGGATGAGACGAGTCATCTATTGAAAAGTTACGTGCAAATCTAACTGGAAATAAATGTCTTCTGGGTGAAACTCTTCGAATGCCTCTACCGCGATGAGCAAATTTTTTCCTATTACGTGAGGATTTTCTAAAACGGTAACTGTCGAATGTTCTCCCTTTACTTTCATAATGTAAAGGGCTCTCGTACCTATTTTACATTTAGCAACTAGTGAAACGCTCGGGTCGCTGCTGTAGAAAATTGCTTTATGAATTAAACCTGGACTAGTACACACGAAACTCGAGAGATGACCGGAATTAACGAACTAATCGCTCGTTTTTTCCAAAGGGCTTTTCATGCTGAAACTGATCAGCATGAAACTGTTTTCATGCACAAATTTCTTCGTAGCGGCATCACTCGGTAAAGTAGATTCGCTTAGATTTCTAATCGGTTTGTTCGTGGCATTAAAGTATTCTTTTTGCTCATCTTGTAACAAGCAATTGCAGTTGATAAATACCTTAGTAACAGCATCGTTCGGTAAAGTAGGTTCGCTTACATTTTTAATCGGCTTGTGCGTCGCGTTGAAGTATACTTTTTGTCGTCTTATAATAAACAATTCCAGTCGACGTACACCTTTGACGCCGCGTCAGCAGCGTGCCGGGGGAAAGCTATGTCCTTAATTTGCTTCTTCCTCGCGTAGAAATTCCCGTCAGCATCATCTACGTACAACATATTTTTTTCCATACTAGAAATGGCGGAAGCCAACTCTTCGGAGAGAAGAGTAATGGCAGGAGGCAAATCGGTTTTAAGTTTCTGAACGTCCGTTGCCAGAGTACCGATCTGAGAATAATTTACCGCATCTTCAGGTTCGATAGCAGCTCCTACTTTAGTTACACGCTTGCTTTGCATGTCGTAGTTGTTTTCGGGGGTTAAAACGTATCCTAATCCCGGCTGTCCTCTCGGACCGACTCCCATCACTTCACCCGCTTCCCCCTCGTCCTTTTCAATGCTTGTCCAAACTTATTGACCGACATCTTTTTTTTAAATAAGAGACATTTTTTTAAAATACACCGAGCCGTCGATGAGGCTTTTATTTTCAATATTATAATAAAAGTAAGAAAATCAAAATGAAATAACAACCTCAAAATGTCTCAACTATCCGGGCAAACGAATCTTTCCAATCTCATGCAAAAAAACTTGCTGAAAGTTAAGAACGAGAATGGTACAAAAATTAACAACGGTGTAAAGTTTTCCTTGTCTCCTTCCATACAGTTTAAAGATTTAAAGGGTTTGGGAAATCCCATTTCGAACGAATATCAAAATATAAAGGCTGGATTTCACCCAGCGACTCAGAAACTCAAAAACTGTTAAAAAATCTTAAACAGTACATCTATAAAAAACTAGAGATCGAGTTTGACGAACAAAAATCCGTATCCATGACTACGTTCAATTATCCCAATTCGATGCATTACTGCTTACTCCTGTTACCCTTTTTGCAAAAAGTGAACGGAGATAACGGCGACAAACCGCTCTGCCTTAAAACTTGGGTGTACGAGAATATTCACAAAACTAAAGGGAAACTTAACAAAAATATTATCGACAAACCCTGGTTTTAACTTGCCATCTTACAACGCTTTAAACTTGACAGAAGTCACTGGCAGAATTACCGCGGTGTACATCACCGACGATTCTCTCAGCAACGTGAAATTGTGGTGCAACGTAGACTTTGGAGTAACTCATTCCGACATTTCCAACGACAAATATTCCGACGAAGACTTTTTGGGTGTAGTATCTCCGTAAACATTAAAAAAATGTGCAAATAAGAAAAGCTATGGAAATTAAAAACTACAACTTTTTCGCACCTAAGAAAGAACCTAAAAATCATCCATTTCTTCCTTCAAATATCAGATGTCTAATTATAGGCCCCGCAAATTGCGGCAAAACTAACTTACTGTTTAATTACATCTGTAACGAAAGATGGCTCGACTACGATCGGTTATATATTTACAGTAAAACTTAATGTCAGTCAAAGTACAAAGCTTTGCAATCTATTTTTGCTGAAATTGAGGAAAAAATTGGACGGGATGTCGCCTTTTTTTACAGTTCCCAAATAGATTTAGTTCCGCCCAAAGAACTGGACCCAAAGTTTCGAAACCTGATTCTTTTTGACGATTGCCTTTTGGACAAACAAAAAAACATCGAACGTTACTTCGCTCAAGGGCGTCATTCGAACGCCGATGTTTTTTATTGCAGCCAGTCCTACACGAGAATTCCAGAACAAGTGGTCAGAGACAATGCAAATTTATTAATCCTTTTCCCCGTGGATGAGTTAAATTTGAAACACGTTTATGAAAACCACGTTGGCCCCGACATGGAATTTTCAGACATTAAAACATTGTGTCAAAATTGTTGGAAAAAGCTTTATGGGTTTTTATCAATAAACAAAACAACGTTAAACGAAGGGAGATATAAACATTCGTTTTTGCCTATTAAACAAAAGAATGGAAACAAAACGAGAAATCGCAAAACTCAAAAGACGTTTAACTAAAAAGTTTTTAAATCAACGATCGGGGGAGTGAGAACAAGAAGAATCGCTACAATAATTTTTTTAACCGGTAGTAAGCACCCTATAATCGAGATCAGTCCTCTGTGCAGCCACGCAAACTACGCCGATTAAAATACTCTAGCCACGCAAACTAAACCGATTAAAAACACTCTAGCCACGCAAACTACACCGATTAAAATTTACAAAGAAGAAGGTAGTGATGAAGAAGAAAGTTACGAAGATGACTGCGAATCACTGGCTCTCTCCCCCTCCCCGCACCTAGTCAGAAAACATCTCTCGATTACAGCCTCACCCAATATTCAAGTCCGGCTGTAACTCCTATAATGCGAATTCCACCGCACTCCAAAACTGAATACGCGACAACGAGCACCGTTCTAAAACTCACCTCTACATATTCCGCGGTGCAAGCTAGACGCATTTCTACCCCACCCGAGCTTCCTAACATCACAACGCTAAGGTCCCTCGATAGTTTGTTACCTGGTCAGAATATTGGAGACACTGCTAGATATTTTTTGATCAAATTTGTCGAAAATCCCCAAGACAGTGATCCAGTATTCGGATTACACTATGATAAGAAAAAAAGTGAGCTGACCGTCGGTAATAAAGTCGTTAAAATCTTTGAGAATTATGTAGTGGTCGAGGGGGAGCAATACGTGGGAAGACGCGGGCTTTGGAATTTGCTAGTTTTCAAAAATTTGAAAGAAACTACCCTCGCGCCGGAAGTCAAAGCAGCTTTCGCGGCCATGTTATAAAATACTAACGCAATTTATCAGAACAACGACCCAAAAACTAACAAACCCAAATCTAATCGTATTGCCAAATACGCTGTTATCGCTCCGATTTGGGAAGACCTGAAGAAAACAGGAACGGGTATGGTTAAAAAAGCGGGTAGTAGAGTTGATTATAAATATTATGATAATCC
Source organism: Lithobius niger (assembly GCA_023313725.1). Lineage (NCBI taxonomy): Eukaryota > Metazoa > Arthropoda > Chilopoda > Lithobiomorpha > Lithobiidae > Lithobius > Lithobius niger. The sequence continues at coordinate 19,911 of JAHWFP010210935.1, read as the reverse complement.
GAATGATTTGATTAAAAGACTAATACTTTTGTACAAATCTAGTTTAGCCAGCCATGACGGGCATAGAAACGAGATGGTCGAAATTTTATTAGAAATGCAGCAAAGACAAATCATAACTGCTCGGGAAAAAAGGATGGCTTATCAAAATTTAGGTTTAGGTTGAAAAAAAAACGTATATAAACAAAGAACCATGGAATCCAAAAATATCAAGATGAGTTACTGCGTCAAATGTAAACGTCAAACTTCTAATGGGCCCGAGTCGTCCGTTAGTATCACCGCAAAAAATAACAGGCAGATACGGGTTGTATTTTGCGAGGTGTGCGGGACGAAAAGAGCTTCCTTTATCAAGTCTGGGAAAGGAATCGTACACAAACTCATAGATAAGTTACCTCTCGAAATGCATTTGCCGGGCTACCAATACTGCGGTCCAGGTACTAAACTTGAAAAAAGATTGGCTCGAGGAGACCCGGGAAATAATAAACTAGACGAAGCGTGCAAAGAACACGACATTACTTACTCCGAGAGCTCGGACTTGAAAGATCGGCACGCCGCTGATGAAGTTCTAATTGCTAAGCTCAAAGAGTGAGAGAAGAGCCTTCTCTGGCGTGGAGAGAAAAGTTAGCCGCTTCGATCATTAAGAAAATTATGAAAACAAAACTTCGGTTCGGAGTGGGAAATAAAAAAAAATGGATCGATGAACGATCTATGGCAGGCTGACTTGGTCGAAATGATACCTTACGCTAACCTAAATAAAGGGTTTAACTACTTACTAACCTGCATTAATGTCATGTCCAAGTTCGCTTGGGCCATTCCCCATAAATCTAAATCCGGTGTAGACGTTACCGAAGCTTTCAAGAAGATACTTGCTGGAGTGACCCCCCCCCCTAAAAATTTACAAGTCGATTTAGGTAGTGAGTTCTATAATAAAGACTACAATGCCCTACTCAAACGCCATAAGATCAACATGTACTCTACGTATTCCGAGAAGAAGGCGAGCGTGGTAGAACGTTTCAACAGAACCCTAAAAACTCGAATGTTGAAAAGATTCACCAGGCAGGGGACTTACGAGTGGACGCACATTATCGACGAGTTAGTTTCCAGTTACAATGACACGGTTCATTCCGCCATAAAACTTAAACCGAGGGAAGTAACCAAACGTCACGAACCGTTGCTACAAGACTAGTACTAAACGATTATTGAACAAACCCAAATTGACGTAGGAAATAAAGTCAGGATTTCTAAAGTTAAGAAAATTTTCGATAAAGGATATTTGCAAAATTTTACTAACGAAGTTTTCACGATTCGTAAAGTGCAAAAAACCGAGCCGGTTACTTATCTTTTGAAAGACGAGTCGGGTGAATTGGTGCTCGGAGGTTTTTACGAACCGGAAAAAAACTTTAGTTCCCGATTTATTCTTAGTAGAACAAGTATTACGTAAAAAGAAAGGAAAAGATCGCGGGAAGCGATTTTTTGTTTTTTAAGGGTCCATTTATGCAAAAAACGCGCGCGCGGAAAGTGGGTTTTTTGGGGTGTGTTTGTCCGTGCCATATTGCATTTTCCCCCTACTCATGACAGTGGTATTGGATTCCCGTGAGCATGACAGGATAGTACTGGAGGACATTCGAAGGTCTGGGTTGTATGGGGAAATCGAACCAGACTTGTGGAATAGACCAGTGAGTGATCTCGTCTTTAGTCTTGATAGACTAAGGAGAGCGGGTTTTATCTATAAGAACGAGGAGGAAAGACTTAGGCCAAATCTGTCACAACGCCTTCCTATAATCTTTGCGCAAGCGAAAGTGCATAAAGAGGGTATGCCACTTAGACTTATAACGTCTGCTAAGGGTGGCCCGGCACAGCAGCCTGATTGGTTGACGGCTAAGAGACTAGTGAAGTACATGAAAAATCCCTCATGATTAAAACATACCGTAGATCTGCTCACCACTCTACGAGATGTGAAGATGGAAAAGGACGCGATTATGATTTCCTTCGATGTGGAAAAATTATTTCCAAGTCTCAGTCACAGACTCATACTCGAGATGCTTGATGAGTCTGCAGCATTACATGATATACCTGAAGATGAGTACGGAAAAGATCGAGCTCTCCTGAAAGTGTTTCTCGCCTCGATATATGTGAAATTTAAGGAGAATACATTCTGGCAATCCAGTAGGGCGCCAATGGGATTCTCAAGCTCACCTATCGTTGCTGAGTTAGTACTCCTACAAACTCGACCTTTTCATCCAGAGAAAAGAACCAAGCATTCGTGTAAGAAAGAGATTCGTGGACGATGTGTATGGAGAGAATAGGCAATGTGCTTCAGAGCCTTAATCAGTGGAAAACGGATCTTAAATTCACATCCGAGTAAGAGAAAGAGGCCACCATAGCTTTTCTTGATGTTAAGCTAAGCCGTGAACATGATGGTACCATCTCCTTTGAACCATACGTGAAGCCAACGTCAACAGGGAGAGGAAAACCGTATAACTCAGGACATTCGGAGGACGAGCTGCGTAACATCGCCAAGAACGAGTTTTCCTAGATAGCCAAGCACTCAAGCAATGAAAGAGTAGCAAAGTACCATATAAACGAGGCAAAAGGGTAGTACATTGACAGAGGATTCCCACCAGGACTCCTAAATCGGTTGATTAAAGAGGCTTTGGGGATCGGAAGAAAAGGAAGAGAATGACGGGGATCGAAATACCTAGTAAGGAAAGCAAGAAGACTAAAGAGAGAGTAGGGACACCCAGAATTGGACTTACCTTCATGAGAGGTGTGAGCGAACAAGTACATCGTATCCTGAAGGAAGATTACATGAAGAAGGGGAAGAACCTGAAATCAATGCTCTTACGTCAACATTGAGAAGATCCTGGAGTGAAATATGTGAGATCTCAAGAAAAACATGAGATGGAGAAGCAGCTGGAAAATGTGCATGACATGCCAGTGGGAGTATATTGTGTACCATGCTCTGGGTGCGAGGCAGTTTATGTCGGAGAAACACGAAACGGAATCCTCACTCGAGTGAAACAACATATGGCTGACGTAAGAAACGAGTATGAAGCAAATAGCATCGCCACCCAACGCATGAGTACTAAGCACAAAATTGGTTGGGACCAAACTACTACACTGCTAGTGTCTAATAGCAAAAGGGATTTACATATGAGAAGGCTTGACACTGTGTGGCGAGCGGTCAACCTATCATGAATCAACAAGGGCCATCAAACCCTAACCCTGATTAGTAACGAGTTGGGAGCACACCTCTCGCGAATTATGGAATCGTGGGAGCGTTGAGCAGACGACATGCGATATGTGTAGTGTAGTGTAACTATAGTTTCCACGCATTTTCAACAACACTGGCACTCGTGGCAATGTAAAACAGAAGCAAGTACAAGAAAGGAAGCCTGAAGAAGATAGGAGAGACTGAAATTAACACCACCCGACTATTAGGCCTATCGAAAATTCGCAAAATACTGTACTGAATGTATTTTTGTTTTTGAATTTGAGCGTTACATTTGTGATCGAAAGAAGCATTTAAATGCCAACACGTTAAGTCGCTATTTCGACTAAGTTTTTTTCTATAAATTGAGTTTTTTCTTATTGGTTAGAGGTCTGTTGTTGGTTCAACCTCACTGAAAGCAACCTTCAGCTTTTTTACATTTGCGACCTTATGGATCCAAACTTTTAAGGGCCTATGTGTTTCTTGTGTATGCTTACTGCCTTTTCTTATGTGGAAAATAGGCTTACACGATTAGCCGACTCATTACATACGCTCGCTATGATTTGTATACGTATAGAGTCGTCCCCAACACTTCCTTTTGAGTTCTAATGTCTAATTCTTTCTAAAAGAATTGTATTCTACCCGTTAGCGATATAGGTTAGCTAAAGGTTTGGTAGTTTTTCTTGCACATCACGAACTGGAAAAATTAGAAGTCTTGTAAGTGGTAGGACTAAACTTTCAACCTTTTTAAGTTTTGACGTATACCTTAAACTCTCCAGTGCTGAAATAAATTGTAATTTTTATTTTTCTAAGGCTGGTAACTTTTCACTCACAGAAAACGTGCAGTTTACTGTTCTTTTTCTTTATGGAAAATTAGTTTTGTAACTTTCTTGTAAGTTGTAGGATAACCTTAAACCTTCCTCCGGGTATTTGTTAATTTTTTAATATAGCTTATTGTTCCCTATGTGCTCATAGTATTCGATTTTCCGATCTTTATCGCAAGCTAGGCTTATCGTAATGCGACGGAGGGTTTTTAATAAAATAACTAGACTTGAGAAAAGGCAGATCCATTTGCGACATATTACCAGAGTAGGGGGATAATATCATTTATTAAATAGCAGTACCAAAACCAATTCAAGTATTTTGTTTATGCAGACGTATCTGAACTTGTACGAAAATCTCGCTTCGGCCAGTTAGTTTACTGTCATATTCCAGTGTTTATAAATTTTGTAAACCCAAAAGATAATGCATAATAACTTATAAAACTCCCAGAGGAGGGTTAAGTGCTCGACTGTCTAAATATTAATTAATTTTAACAGAAAACAAATTTTAAAGCTTCTTGGTTAGGATGATGGCCATCACTAAGACTTGTGTATTTTGGATAGGAATTTTGGTGCGATGCTAGTTTTATCAAAACCCGTTAAAGTACTTGGTTATTTTTATGATGATGGATTTCATTTAAGAATATTTTACATGTCTTGGCAGCCTAGAATACAGTGTGATACTTGTACATTAGCTGTTAGAGGTATTTTGTTTCAACGTCAAGGTTCTCCAAACAAAATCTCCCATTTGGGGGCCTGTAAAGAAGATCGATGCTTCTTCACCTGTGATATTTTTTCCTTTCTGCCAAACCATCGAACCATCGAACATGAAGTCCCACTGTGACTTCACCAAAAACGAACAATTTTTAGTCCAGTTTTCGCCATACCAAAGCCTGAACTTTTTCTCTAACGATCCTCCGGGACACTTTTTCAATTGCAATTTTCTCAATTGTACGTATGATTATTTCAATTAAAAATCATCAATTTTTATCCGTGTACATTTTAACAAGTGAAAATTCAATCATATAACCCCTTTTTTTACGGCACAGTTGATGTTTTTGTTTGTATGTATATACTAGCTGAAGCCCGTGCTATGCACGAGTGGTGTTGAATCCACGATTTGCAACACTGGTTTGGTATGGTAGCTGATGTGTGCGTCCATGTTCGACCGAAATAAGTTACTTCAAATTGTTGCGCATACCGGGTAACAAACGCTGAATTTCGTTTGCTTCGCTCACTCACTCGGCAGTGCATCCAGATTCCCCCAACTGCTAATGATACTCTCTTTGTAATGATCACTTCAATTTATTCTTCAAAGTTCATGTTGGCGGAAATATTAGCTCTTTTTGTGACTCAAATACTAACTAGCCTCCCCCACCGACGGCTAATGATCCCTCTTTTGCAATGCTCGTCTCTTTTTTATTCTTCCAGCCATGTTCATGCTGGTGGAAATAAATAAGGCTCAATGCACTCTCGAGAAACATGCTGTGCTGAAAAGCTTCCCCCATTGTTTTACACCCATCGTCCGTGTCTTCGTTCTGCTCGCAACAGCTGGTCAAAAATGGGCACCACCGACGTTTTGTTTACTTTTTTAACAGCATGTTTAGGCACAGATCATAGAAATGATTGTTGAATTGTTGAATGATTGTGCATGATTGTCGAAGTGATGTATGCGAATATCAACCATATCAAAAGCCTAAGCCAAACTGACGATGTTAAAATGGTTTCAGTAAACATAAAACTACACTGAAAAAGGAATTCACCTAAACATGTGTCACGAAAAAAGTAGGGAGGAACAGCTGAGGAATAACCGGCTAAGGTATTGGGTGGGGTGAAGCGAATATTTGGGCCTCCCCTGGAAGAAAAATTGTCAAGATTTATAACAAAATGGATGAAAAAACAGAGAGTGGCCAGAGGATATATTGGAGGAAGGGGATTTATCTCTAGGGATGGGAACAGGGCAACTTCCTCTCCCCCAATTCACCTCAGGGCAGCTACTATCCATTCCTACTTCTGTCCTCCCCCTCCCCTCTTATTGTAGGCCCTCCCTCCTCTGCACCACTGATCACTCCACTCTTTTTTTTATTTTTGTAATGTATCTTCAGACAGTTTATCCCCTCTCCTCAGATATATGCCCTATCCCATCCCTGGTCACTCATTCTTACGTATTTGTGTATTTTGTGCTGAAACTTTGAAAATTCTGCCACCCTCCAGCCCCAGTCGTCATCCCTACTTTTTTTTCTATTTCTTGTACTGAAATAAAAAAAATACATTGTCACTCATCCGTACTTTTTTTTTGCACTGAAACTTCACAAAGCCCCTCCCCCCTTCCCCCCCGTAGCTTGTCCCTACAATTTTTTTTAATGGAAATTTCAAAAATTTCCTGCATTCCCACCCAGGCATGGCACCAAAGCGCAGGAGGAAGGAGGGGGTGGGGCCGGCGGCTGGACTCACCCCACAGGAAAGCACTAATATTTTTGCCGGGAAACTGCTGGAAACTTTCTGTGGACAAAATAGACGTTCTCTATAGTGTGTAAAAAACATAGAGTCATCAAAATTCGAACACAGATTTTATTGCCCACTACTGCCACTCATCTCTACCCCCAACTCATTTTACTTTCATACTCGATTCGAAAATGAACCCCATCCTAACCCAGGATGCTCCCCCTTCTAAAATCCCCTCCTCCGCCGTTCGTTCATCCCTACTAATTTTTGGCACTGAAATATCCCACCCTGCATTTGTGTTTTTGTTTCGTCTGATCTCTTGTATCAGCGGAATCCCCCCCCCTCCTCCAGGCTCATCTCCACTGCTAATGATTCCCTCTATGTAATGATCACTTTCATTATATTCTTCCACGTTATCAGCGGTAGATGACATCATACGCGCTGCTGCCCTGCCCTGTCCTGTTCTTGGTTAATGGTTTTCGATGTCGGCAATAGATGGCGCGGTCTGTCTATGGCCATGAGAATCTTGCCAGAACTGACCTCGACTGTTAACTGCTGTTACAGTGTTAACCTAATACCTAAATTCAACCAACACAACAACCGTATCAGCCTGAACGAATTTTTAACGTATTAACTACTTTCACGGTAACATGAATATTTTTGTTACTGGTTTCTGGGTTGTGTGAGTGAACTGGAAGACGGACTGGAAGTTGCACCGATTGTACGGAAGTTGCAGTCACGTACCTAACCGATTTAACAATATTACATATATTTTTACTGTTGTTAAAGTGTTAACCTAATACCTAAATTCAACCAATACACCAATCTTTAACGTAGCATCTACTTTCACCGTCTGACTATTTTTATAACTGCTTTTCTGGAATTTCTGTCAGTGGACCGGAAGTTGCACCGATGTACGGAAGTTGGTTAACCGGAAGCCGATTTAGCGATCTTATATATATGATCCATTGCAGTGATTTTTTTATGCACATGAAACCATTGCAACCTAATTTGCAGGTCAAATAGGCCTATAGTAAAAATCGCCGATGTTTACTTATAAAAATACCGTAAACATCATCTCAATTTTCTTTTATTATCATGTATACTTATCATAGCTGGTATCTATTACATTTAAGCTTCACTGAAGGCATTCGGTAGTATTAATTTAACTTGCCAAGTTTGCTTAACCACCATTTGACAAAACACCTGTATTTTATTTAGTTTTTTTGTAATCCTCCTACAATGACCCATGTGATGATCCAGTGGTAGTATGGTATACGTTTGGTGCTTTGATTTATGTTGAAAATTATTTTTCGATTTAGTAACATGGCAGGGTATTCACAGCAGAGAGCATTACTGGTTTTCCTCTATCGTAAATCTACGAAATATAATAAAAAATTCTAAAGCACCAAAAGACACAAAATGCCAAACTTCACAAGAAAATTATGTTCTTATAGTTCCATAACAATATTCTAAGAACAAAGAAAACCTGCTACAACCGTTCATCCACACGTTGTGTCCGTGTTCCTTCTAGGTTTTGACTTTTAGACCCTTACTCTAAACATTTAACGTTCCGTTTGTGTTCATTAATTTTATTTAGTGTACCTTGTGAACTCCAATAGCCGAATGGAAAACCAATACCGAAGGAATATCCTCACTCCTATGGCAAAAACCTGTCACTATGAAACCTTCTTCTATTAATCTTCCTTTTTGATTGCCCTCGAAAATCCAGAGAAAAGAAAGTTGGCTTCCCTGCTAGTCCCGTAGTTGTCCCACTGCGCATGCGCGGACGCAATCCTCCTTATATAAGCGCTGGCGCCGGACCATTCTTCATCTCTTTTTCTCTGCAATGCCACACGAATGCAACTGCGCTTCCAGCTCCTCGTCCCATCCGCTCCACGTTGCCGTTCCTTCTTCGTTCCTAGGGCCCCTTCACATCCTCTAGTGTTTAGGGAGAGCTCTTGGTTCTGGATTAGGACGGCAAGTGCATCGTTCCCGTCAGCCTGGACGTGGCTTGCTCCCATTTCGTCCGTTTTACTACGGTCCACTAGACAACAATCCGCCGGACGGCAGTCCACTTGGCATCGATCCACAGGACGGCGGTGCGCTTAGCATCCGTCCGTCTGTCGGTCCGTCCTCCACCATCCACCCGTCCACCTTGCGGTCTGCTTGGCATCTGTTGGCCGGACGGCGGTCCGATTACCACCCATCCGCAGGACGGCGGTCCGCTTGGCGTCCGTCCACCTTACGGTCTGCCACCCGCCGTCCGCCCACCTGACGGTCTGCCACCCACCGTCCGCGATCGACCCGCCTGCAGTCCGTCTCACGGTCCTCTTGGCAGCGTTCTGTTGGTAAATATCCGCCTAGCGGCGGTTCACTCGGCATCAATCAGTTTAACAGCAATCTGCTTCCATCACTTTGTTTGGCCTCAGTCCTCTACATCAATTCCCCTCCCCTCCTCGGCCTCGGTTTTGTCATGAGTGAAACGACAGCAAAAGGGGTGGGGGGCACTTCCTTCCGTTTAGTACTGTAGCATCACGTTCCTTAAAACCCTTCGCTCCGCTGCCTGGCCCTCCGTCCGTGGAGTAGAAATCGGATGCTTACCACACATTCCGGTAATATATTGACACCCCATTCCTGTCTTCTCTGTTTTGTCTCAACCCCCCTTTCGTCTGAGGACAGACGAGTGACCGAACGGTTTGGGTTACGGCTGTCCCTCAAGCTGCGCTTTTGCTACACGTCCCTCTGTTCACCCTAGATACCGTCCGAGTCGCCAGCCACTGCGCAGGTTCCTGCGCAGCCTCCATTATTTAACGATCGAAGCACAACAGCAGTTCCCCCCTTGTTTCATGCTGGGGTACGGACGCGTTCCTTCCGGGGCGGATCCCGATCCCCTATCCTCCCCCGTCTTCCTGCTCAACCTCCGTTGCCGCGAGGTGTGAGGAACGGGGGGGGGGGGGAGGACGCATCCTCCCACACGGACACAACCTCCTGCATCCGCCTACCAGTACTGTTGCTACTTACATCAGTTCATCAAGAACTAACAACAAGGATCTATACCTTTATACCTAGAGTACGTGCCAGCCCCATGCCTACTGCGCATGCTCCTGTGCAGCCTCCATCCTGAGTATGACCATGGACGGCACATTTTGCATAGCATTTCCTCGTTACCACAGTTGTTGTTTCCACGCCCGCGTGCACATCCGCAGCACGCTTGCCTTCTATTCAAACCTAGTCACCTGCTTCCTGCGCATACTCTGCGCAGCATCCGTTATATATCATCATGGGTGGCACACATTTGCCTCGTCCGTCTTCATTACCTCCATTCCAAGCGGCTGTTCTTTACGCGTCCGCATGCACGTCCGCGACACGCTTGCCTTCGATTCAAACCAGTCGCCCTCCTTTTGCACATACTCAGCGCAGCTTTCATCATATACATCTATGTGCGTCACGATTTGCCTCATCCTTCTTCTTTGCCATCATTCCCCGCGGTTACTGCTTACACGTCCGCAGCATACTCGCCTTCGTTTCCGGTCGATCCTCCACTCCCTGGTTCCCTTGACAGGGGACCGCCCCAGGAAACCACTAGACGGATCGGTGTCCTTCGTGTCACCGATCCTCTGGGTGCTGTCCGCCTCCTTCTACAACAGCAAGTATAACACTCAGCAGATTAGTGTCTCCTTCACGGAAACTTTCCTGTCCGCATCACACAACGCCATGACCCTCTGCCCTGTCTCCTCAGGGGCCTTCAACTAGCCTTAGTACAGTATTTACTGTTTGCATCCCCGACCGCCTTTACAGCTATCGTTCTCAGGATGCCTTTCCAATCCACGCCTTTACTAGGGACACCATACTGCTCCCTAGCAGATTTACAGGCTATCCTGCCTCCTTCACCTTCAGCATTGCTACTAACATCTTTGACATGCCAGTCTCCAAGCGAGCTAGCGGACCGTTTTCCAGTCTCCAAGTTGCTGTACTTATGAATTCTTCTCTTCACAAGCCCCTCGTCAACCACGGTTCCTGGTCCGCCGCAATTCTCGGTCCGCCATAGTTCCCGGTCCGCCACGGTTCCCGATCCGCCACGGCTCCCGACCCGCTGCTTGAGCCCCTCGCATCCTCTAACACTTGAGTGTGCTCTTCGTTCCGTTCAAACACGAACAACAACACGTTCCCGCCTTAGGCCTTCATCTTGGTCCTCTCGGCATTTCCCTATATAACAACAGGTCGTTTCTCCTAGGGCTATCACAACGACGTGATAGCCTCGCGCTCTTCCCCGTCCCCTTCGTTTTTAGATCCGCTAGTCTTCAGGACTGATCCGTCTCTCAGCTTCAAAGCATCATGTCCTCCTCTGCTGTGGTCAGCACATGGCGGCCTCGTTCCCAACCTCTCCGGTCCCGGTAGAAGCTTCGCTCCCGGTTACCGCTACCTTGCCTCTAGGAACAGGCAGACAACGAACCACTCCATCCGTTCCCCACATTAGGATCGTCTGTCCCCACGAACGATACACCGCCGTTCAAACCGTTCATCTCTCCAACATTACATTACTCAGCGATCCGTCAGCTGATCGTCCGGGACGACCGCGTGTAGCTTCACTCCCGGCTCATCCTCGTCCGCATCTTCCTGACCCGGACATTGCCAGTCTTCAGCTTTCGACTACTCGTCATGTTACTTCTCCACATGTACCGAGTCGCCGCTCTGGCCGCTCTCTAGTAAGATGTTCCTTCATCACATCCATCGTTTTAATTAACCCTGGACACGAACCGAATCACTGCCGATTCGCTGGAATACGATCCACGAGACGACTCACTGTACAACGGTCCGCTTGCCGTCCTTTCATTTATGCCACACGCCGCTTGGCGACAATCTGCTTAACAGCGGTCTGCCTGACACTGCACCAACAAGCCAACCTGCCGTTCCGTCCCGCCCCAGCCAAGGGCTCGGACGCGTTCCTTTCAAGACAGGTTCCCCATCCTCTGTCCACCCTTGTAGCGGCCGAAGCTACGATTCTCAAGGTGCTTGTAACTTCTTCGACATCAATGTGGTTTTGACCTCTAAACTTCTAGTTCGGTGGCGGTTTTTACTTTTACGGAAAACAGCACACGTATGCTACTGGCCCATCATGGGTAACAGAGAGTCATTTGTCCTAACTGTAGGCTAACACAGGGTTTAGGTTTTCGTTTTCAATTGCAAAAAAAACTCTTGTTTAGGAAAAAAAAGTACTTTAGGTTAGGTTTAACAACCTCTGTTTGACGGGGAACCCCTATTTAGTACTAGAGCCATAATTAGGCCTTAATTATTAGGCCTTAATTTCCACCCTAGACTGACATAGAGTTCACACTAAAACATTGGTCCTAATTTTAAAGAGGATCAGAAAAAAAACTAGCATGTTTAGTTGTTCAGTAGGGAGACCTAATCCAAGGTTTTACATACTCTTAAACTGAAAAAACTACAGTTAAATTAGATTGAACTCAGGCAACCTGATTTCACTAAATTCGGGGTAAAAATTAAAACATTCAACAGAACTACTTTTTCTGCCGATCGTGGGTTGCATACAATTGTCTAATATTAGGTTAGGTTGTGATTTGCTCCTTGAAACAAGCCAACTTGTGAAGCTGGTTTTACTAAATTCCGGTTTTCCGGACGTGGACAAACTGTTGCTTACATCGCCATTTGAAAAGCTACGTTTTAACTCTTTCTTGACACCTTGATGACGCTGTAGCCAATCGTGAATTGTTGGGGCGTGGTCAGTTTCCACTTGCTGCTGTGGTACACGACGTCGGCAAGAGGAATTTTTAACGAGTTCCGTCTCATCCAAAAGTTTTGCCTGTGAGGGCTGAACGACGATAGGTTGCCGTTGGGGGGTCTTTTGTGGCTTGACCAATCCCTCAGGATGTGGGGGGTCACTCCCGTGGCTACGGGCCTGGGTTTGTTTACGTTTGCGCGAGCGTCTCTTGGATTGGCTCGTGCCTTTGTCTGCTTTATCAGACTTTGTCGAGTGTGTTGCCACACGAGCGGGGTCGAGGGCAGATTCACGTGGCTTATGATTCGGCTCGCGCAAAAGGTTTAATGCATTAATTCCGTTTACGCCCAGTACGATTTCGAAAATAGAACTGGCTGCTGAGGAAACACAAGCTACTGTCTTTAACACTGTACCGTCAGTTAATTTTAGACGTAAGTTAACCTGCGGTAATACTACTACATCACTGTTTAGGATAGTCTGGCACCTGACTGTTTGTTTTAAGCGTGGCCACTTTCTGGCCAATTTAGAGCTGACAACATTTACACAACTGCCAGAAACGCAAAGAATTTTAATCTTACGTTGGCCTACGAAACCATTTACGGTACTAGACTGTAAAATTTCCCTGGCATTTTTACCTACAAGAAAACATGCATAAGCTTGCTCTGGGGGGTTTTGGTTAAGTTTGGGGCATCGATTACGCAGGTGCAAAAACGATTTGCATTCATAGCACGATCTACTGTTAGTTTTACTAAAGTTAGATTTTACACTGTCGCTACTATCAGCATTAGCATCTGGGCTAGTTGCGCTGTCACTGTTACTATTCTTAGTCCCAACCGGGTTAGCTAAGGAATTATGATTTTGTTTATCATTTCTAGAGTTGGAGGAAGCTTTAGAAGCTTGACTACCAGAATGAGTGCTAGCTTGCACTTTGCCACTTTTATTAGAAAAATCTGCAGAGATTTGTTTATTGCGAGTTGTAAACTCATCACAGAGTTTTGCTGCTTCGGCTAACGTACCTTTCTTAATTTGGTCGGGGAGCCATTTGCGTAATGCAATGGGGCAGGCTTTCGTGAATTGTTCTAGTAGAATTAAATTCACAAGTTGGTCATAGCTTTTATTTACTTTAGCTAGTGAGACCCAACGGGAAAACAAGGTTTCCAGTTTAAACGCATAGTCGTGAAATAATTGCTCCGGCAATTTTTGTAGGGAACGAAACTGGGTTTGCACCGACTCTTTAGTTTGTACAAACCTGTCAAGAAGTTTAGTCTTAACGATCTCTTAATCATGCATGTCAGCATCTTGGAGCTGGTCACACACTTGGATTAATACTGAACCTAAAAGAGGTTGTAAGCCTACCACCCATGCCTCTTTGGAAATTTTCTGCGTTAACATAGTTCTCTCGTAAATTTTAAGGAAACTGTTAATTTCTGAGTCGGACGTCCATCTATTCACTAAACGTACAACATCGGCAATTTTGCCTGGTTTGCTTACTGGATCTCGTTGAGGGTTCGGAGTTACTGTACCACTGGATGGTCCAGAACTAGCAGAATTTAGCCTAGCTAATTCTATCTGCTTATCGAGCTTTTGTAGCTCTTGAGCGCTAGAGCGATCTCTAATTTGCGCTTCTTGATCATTTAAAGCAAGTTCGTGCGCCCTGCGTTTATCCGCATCGGCAATTTTTAAAGCTTCTAACTTTAATTCTTTGGCTTTCAAAAATAACTCATTTTCTTTAAGAGCTATTTCTTTTTTAGCTTGAATGGCTAAATCTCTCCTTTCCATGGCGCTTTCTAGCGTGTCAGCAAGTTCAGTTAAACTTTGTTATCGTCAACTGCATCACGTAAAATTTTAAGTAATATTTGTTTAGAGTCACTTACTGCTAAATCTAAGTCTAAACATGCTTTCTTAAGCTCTTTGTTTTTAAGACCTTCTACAATTTCGTCGAAATTAGCCATTTCGGGAAATTTTAACCTTACGTTCAAAAATACAGCTTGTATAAATGAAATACGGAATTAAATTGCAGCCGCAAAATTAATTCAAACTTTACGTTAAGACTGAGCACGAATTTAAACGTTTCTCATCTTATTCCAGTAAGCTTTAGCAATGGAAAACACTTTTTAACGACTCCTAGCTTTGGTGTATAAATAATTAAAATACATAAATGTTTCTAACTACAACACTAGGCTTGGCAGGCCAAAGCATATCCTATGCACACTTACCCAGAAAACACAATCACTGTGCGGTCAGTCTGTCCACATCAGGCCAACCGTCCCACCGTCGATCGACGATATAGATTCCACAGGCGTCGTACTAGAACGTCTCTGGATACACACTCACTGCGGCGATGGTTGTCTCATCTGCGGGCAGTTGTCTGTGCAGGAGCACCTTGTCCGTTGTTGGCTGGTCTCTCCTCACAGGGTTGCGGGGTTTGATGCTCGCATCTCGGCTGGGCAGGCGTCCACTCGGTGAAGCTGCGGCTTCAGTCGTCTGGCTCCAGGAACGGCGTTGTTACTGGGGCGGGGAAAGCATTGATTTGTATCGGCAATGCAGGCGTCTTTTTCGGGGGACTATAGTAACTGAGTCCCGGACATCTTTTTCTTGCAACTTACGTCCAAGTTGCGGCTTGACAGATTGAAGAGTTATTCATCTGTAGTATAGTAGCATGGCGGGAACAGCACCTGTTCATCCCACCGCTGCCACCAGATTGTAGCGGCCGAAGCTACGATTCTCAAGGTGCTTGTAACTTCTCCAACATCAATGTGGTTTTGACCTCTAAATTTCTAGTTCGGTGGCGGTGTTTACTTTTACGGAAAACAGCACACGTATGCTACAGGCCCAGCATGGGTAACAGAGAGTCATTTGTCCTAACTGTAGGCTAACTAGATAACTTTAAAGGGGGGTATTCGCTGCCACCAGGTGGGTGTTTCTAAATGCAGCCCTAAGTTTAATTATTAAGTGGTTTTCGTAAGAACTATAACTTCTACATTTAGTCTAACTAGCAGAAAAACAGGCGTTTTACAAACTCAGTGGTTTATTAAAAGGCAAATAAATATAAACAATTACATTTAAAATTCAACTAGTGTCAATACAAGAAAATAGGCATTTTAATTAAACCACGACGATTTTTACAACAGGAAAAATCAACAAGAATTTACAATTAAATTCAACTCAAACTTCAACTACAAGATGAAGAGTAAAAATGACAATTTCGATTAGAAAATGTTTGTGGGACCTCGGGAACCCGTTATAACATGCTGTAAATATATTGGCATTTGGCTTAATCCTTTAATTTATACCGATATATCGGTAACCGGTATCGGTACCTACCGATACTCCTTCAATTACCGATCCTTACTCCCTTTAATCCGACTTGTATTATACAACGTTCATTTGGCTATTAAATTAATAGAATAACTTAGATTCGCTAAGCATCCCTGCTTAGCTCAGTTCAGCCTCAGCCTTACACATCAGGCCAGCTGCCAAGTATCAGCTATCCAGATACTTCTTATAGATCAGAGCATTACCTCATTGCTAATATTAGAACAAGTCCGGGTTCAAGCCCCAACTTGTTCAGCTCCACCTTTACTATTGGAACAGTTAGCTGGTTGGGTATATAAGGGCCAGCTGCTAGAGCAGCTTGTCTCACTCCAGCCCAACACACCAGCAGAGAGGTTGCCTGCCACTGAGCTCCTGACTCTAGGATCTAACAACAGTTATAAGCTAAGTAGAACTCTGATTATTGAATTGAATTCATGCTGAACTTAGGAAAGTTAGCCTAGCTCATTTTGACTAAGGTCCAGGCCTAACTTTGGCAAGGACGCCCCAGTAACGATAATAGCTTTAGCTAAGAGTGCTTTAACTTGGGATAAGAGGGAACCAACTAAACCCTAACCCAGCACCTTTGACTTTGAATAAATCAAGTTTAATTAACCCAGAAACAACTTGTGTGGTCTCCCTTCTTTTGCTTGCCATTGTTGTGATATTGTGTGATATTTGTTGCTGTAAATAATTAATCGGCCGGTGTAAGCTGTTTAGCTTACACACTGGAAACCCGCCACTTTTCCAATAATCAGGGGAAGGTGCGAGGTTTACAATG
>JAHWFP010210934.1:0-23838 GCA_023313725.1 Lithobius niger | reverse complement strand
TGATTCTGGCTTCAGATATCTGTCTGGCGAAAACTTAAACGATATTTAAATTTTAATTAGCGTACTGTGTACTAAAGAATTCCTGTTTTACTATACTGTTTGTTTTCTACCTTTGCAGCCAATACCGAAGAAGACTTGTTGCAGTCATCAAATTGACAGAATTTCGAGAGTTGCCTTTCCAACTGTCTTTACGGTTTTTAATATATGTTACTGGAATTATTATGGTAACCGTTGACTGCAATATCAACATTTCTTTGGCTCTTGGGTGCATCTAACTTTCAATTTACAGTTCGATAAAAGATCAATGTTTTTGTCAGCGCGACATATTTTAGAATAAATTTTCACATCTTCTCAATACATAAATTTATTGTCTCCCTCCAATTAGAACTGTTCACCAGGGATGAACTACTCAGAAGGTTACCCTTATAATTTAACTAGCAAACCTTTGGAGCATGGAGCACAGTGAACAATTGTAGAGGAATTTTTGGGCCAATTCCTGCAAGGCAGATGAACTATAAACTATTCACCTAATTATTCTTGTTATTCATAAAAATAGGTAATTGAGAACCGTCCGTTCTATGTTATTGGGATGTTAAAAAATGTTTTGGGGAGACTAGTCTCCAAATTTGGTAATTAAAAGCACCCGATTAAAACTGTACCCAACATGGTTTGAACGGAACATGTTTTGGTGCTTAATATCATATGATATATAATACCCTATGTTGAAACATGCATTATATTTCTGTACAGTATTGCTTATTAGGTTATGTTCACCATTTTGTAAATAAAGTTTGTTGCGGCATTATTGCTTATTCAATTTCTTACGTTCCTTATTAGCGGTTTGTGTGGTAAATAACTGAAATTTATTTTACTTCACTTAATTTTTTTAACGCTGTCTGGACATGTCCTTGACTTAGCCTACTGGGGATGGTTCGGAGGGTACAAATATTTTTTTTAAGTTGGTACCTATGTTTTCTATTCTATATTCCATACAATTTTGAAATGATAAGAACGGTAAACTTTGATACCATGCCAGGACGGGTTCAATTCGCATAGGATAACCAACGACCTCAAGAGAGAAATATTTATTTATTGTGGTCACGGCCCTACGCCATGCGCCCACCCTATGTAAACTACATAAATCATTGTCGCCACATCCACAACTTCTACAACACTCAACACACACATAATCTACTGGATGTACCCAATCTTCATTACGTATACATTAATAGTAGTATAGTACATCCATCATACACGTAATGTACCTAGCACATAAATACTACCATCACAATCCTGCGTCAAATTCACCACAATAGAAAAGCAAGGGAAAGCAGCACAGAGTGCTGGCCCATACAGCCCTGGAAAACTAAATCGGTACCTTTGTGGATTTTCGTACCTTTGTGGATTTCACGGCGTCGAGTGAATTCTGCCAACAATCACGAGTGGCGCAGCCGTGCGTTATTGCTGCCATAAATCCTGAGACACCTGTGGTTACTCTGCTTATACCAAGTGCATATTTTTCGAGTCTTGGCTGCAACAAAGAACAAATGGTGCTGATGTTGTTTAATTTATAAGCTTTACAAGGCGACTATGCGTGCAACAATATTTACATAACGACAGCATTGTTACTGCTTGTTTGGCAAAGAGTTCTGTGCTCGTGTTTCTTGATTGTAACTCGATTCTAAAGTGCCCCATTACCGCTCATACCGCAGAAACTCGAAGAACTCTAGCCCCTTCAGGCAACTTCTCTTACTAGGAAACAGGCTTTGGGCCTATTGTAGGTGGAGCGGATAGAAATTTATTTTTAAGTTTATGTTTACTTTCATTTTAGTGACTTTGTAATACTTGCTTATGTTCCTTTAAAATGTAGGTGAAATATTGTTTTTTGGCCACGACGCACGACCTGGCCGTCCAGTGCACGGGGGCCCTTATGAGACCATATACGTAGCACCGCGCATTTGGCCGCCATGGCCACTGGGATTCCAGGCGACGTGCAGCCGACCATAGGGCGACCATACTTGCTTCGTATTCATTTTTCACCACATGATCGAAATTTATCAACGAAAAGCGGACGTGGCCGCGAAGCACTTCGCCGTGTTTTTGGCCAGACCTCCACTGGCTGCAAGACCTGGCTGCCCAGTGCGTGGAGCCGTAAGTTAACCTTGATCGAGCAGCATTCACTTAAAGAATAATGAATACACACTTAACTGCCAGTTAGTAGTATTTTTTTGTACATTTTAGGTAAGATTTTTTCCTATCGACTTTTTTTCGGTAGGTCTTTTTTACATCTGATTTTTTTCCTTCAGCTTTTTTTCAGGCCTTTTGTAGGCTTTTTTTCCCACGCACAAAGTCAAACAGTTAGCTAAAAATGTGTCAAAACAACTGCCAGACGAGATTCTCACGTCGTAAATGCGTCTAATCGTCTAGGCAGATAATTGTCAAGCAAAGTAAATACAAAGATCTATTCCTACCACGCATAGGGTATACCACTGCTGGACTTTGAATGATGTTGAAATCTAAGAATAATGACCTAGATTATCTGGCATAAAATTTTTGCACTTTGTTTTTGAATGTTTATTTTGAAAAAAAATTGCTGTAAAATCAATCCGTTTAATATTTGCATGGATGTTAGCTAGGCCTAACCTTTTTAATCAAGTAGTATTTTTCAAACTCCAGGGCGGGGATGAATCTTTAAGCCTGTGAACAATTCAACATCAAATTGTATTACGTTTTCCGTTTATTACCTTCTTCTTAACAAAACGCTCCATGGATGCACTCATCTATTTGTCTTATTTCATCCTTCTTTTTTTTGGCTCAGTTTTGGTGGCCAGATTCATACTTTCTTTTCATTATGACAGCCATCCTTACCGTGGCACGGACGTATATACAACTTATACACTCCTGCCTTCACCCAGACGCCTTGGGTCGGGACCCTGATGAATCAGCCATGGTGTTGACGGCTGATGCTCTTTGTAATGCAGGAAACTATCCAATGATTGTGTGAAGAGCTCGGGAAGAGCTTAAACCACTGACTCCTCTGATAAAATCGAAGCTTATTATATAATGGTAAAATAAGCTACGATTTATTTAGACCAGTCAGTGGGTTTTAAAATTATTTTCAAAATACTTTCAATTATTATTTATTCGTATTAAACGATTAGGTAAACGTTTTTGTTGCCCCTTTTGTTTGGGGCCCCCCCCCCCCCCCCCCCGGCAGCAATAGTAATTTATTATTCAGATGGCGTGTTTAACGTCTTGTGTGAATTTGTACGTATGACAGATGGAGGAGACAAAAGATCATTTATATACAGTACGTTTCTAATTAGACGCTATTAACTCTCTGAGGGGAGGCCTATGTGTCCTTGTCATGGAATGAAATCGTATAAGCAGTAAGACGTAACGATTAAAAATGGAAAACCAGTGCACACAAAATAAACACTTTGCTACGTTTCGAAGAAAATTCCTGTTCCATTATCAAGCCATTAAACATACGACTAAGCTCCATTATCGTGCAATAAAACATACGACTAAGAAGCCAAAGTGAAGTAAAACACTTAAAATCCGTGCTTGTTTTTTATTCTTGCTCAAAGCAGCAAAAATAAAAACTATAAATGAAATATACCTAAAGCAGCGTAGAAACTATCAGTAAGGAACTTATAATGTTCAAGTTACCTACTGGCAGTTTCTAAGCTAGCTTAGGTTCATTTCACTCATTATTTTTATTTTGTGCTTTTAGTTTTTATGATTTTATGAGTTGTACTGAAGTGTTTTACTTCACTTCGGCTTCGATTGTTATTGCTTGATAATGATGCACGAATTGATTCGAAACGTCGCAAATTGTTTATATTATGTGCACTGTACTGGCTCTCCATTTCTATAGATTCTTGGAATCATCCAACTATCAAGCTTCGTCTATCGCTATCCATGATATCATTGCTTAAACGTTTGGAGAGTTAGCATTCATTAAAAGATACGATTCCTATTGAAGGCATAACTAACTATCACCGTGGTTCCTAAACTATGAATTCATATTTTTCGCATCACCTCGGCAGATCCAAATTCGGCCCTCACCTTTTAAAACCAAGGACCGTGATAGGAATCCTTCTGTAAGCATCAACAATGAGCTTCCAAGTAAAACGTCAAACTTTGAAACCTTATAAATCTACTACCATCGTAGCCGGCTTTGGCCGGGTTTTGTTTCGCCAGTGATTTGGTTTGGCACGTGGTTGATTCACAGTTTTTGGGTCATTGTTCGAACATTGACTGTGACAGGCAATTTTTGTTCATGTAAGTTTTTGTTTTTTCCCATCTTCTTCCCTTATTTTTCTCTATTTCGTCCCATCATCTCCTAGCCCTAGCCTTCCTCTCTCCCCTACCCTTTCCTCTCTTCTTATCCTCTTACCCGCCCCTCTCCTTTCCTTCGTCCCCTTTGCCACGCGTAGTTGACTGGCAATTTTTTTTCCTGGAACCTCCGCTTTCCCTAATGACCACTACCTCCCGTCGCCCATTCCTCATTTTCTAGGTTCAGTTAACACGTAATCATATTCTTAATGGTGACAGATGCATTTCCCACCTCCTCCACTACCCTCCCAATCTCTTTAGCCTCTGTGTGCCAGTGGGCACGTGAATGTGAGTGTAGGCGTGAGTGTGAGTGTAGGAGTGAGTGTGTGAATGAGTGTAGGTGAAAGGCGCTGCTTGCCACAATTCAGTGCATGGTCGGTTGTTGTACGCACTAAAGCTCGGGTGGTTAGATGCAGTGGTGGTCTTCTGTGCATTACGAAAAATGGACAAAGTCCACAGTATACACAACTGTCTTCTAGAGTGTCATGCGAGTCGAGGCTTGAAGCTCAATGGGGGTTCTTACAATAGTGAAATGATATGTGCGTACAGTAGTTCTGTCGGGGTACAAAGTTAAGAGGTGGCAGATAGTAGGCAGAGAAGTTCGTTGTTTGCAGTTTTAGTTGTTGTCTGTTGTATGTAGGGCGTAAGGCTTTGGGCCATGGCCCTGAATAAAATTCTCATTCCCGGCCTTGCAGTTATATTCGGTGTGTCTGGACATGTTCAGAGTGGTTTAACTTTTAGTTGTAGTTTTAGTTTTAAGTCTGTTGTGTGCAGGGCGTACGGGTTTGGGCCTTGGCCCTGAATAATATTCTTATTCCGGCCTAGTGGTTTTCACAAAATGTTGGAAGCTCTGGAATGCCCAGCAGATCTCTGATGTGGTCATTGCATGGGTTCGCAGTCACAGTGAGCATCATGAAAATGACTTGGATGATACGGTAGCGAAGGAGGCTGTCAGGTGCCAAGAACCTATTGTTCTTGTTCAGTCTGCCAACTCGCATCGTGCTGCTTTCCTCTCCAGTTTTTGATAGGCCTTGGACAGAGAGGGGCGAGAAGCAGTGACAGGCACCGGCTAGGCTGAGCGAGTCCCCACTATGTACTGCGTGAGGTGTTCCTGAGATGGTACCTCATTTTCTGTTGTACTGTGTCCGGTTTGTCACTCAACGTAAGCGACTCTATGGCTGGACGAGTGGGGCGTACGTGCTACAGACCCTTCTTGACGCCACGCAGCTGACAGAAGAGATGTTACTCGCCTTCGCGCTGTGGCGAATTACTGCAGGGCGACTGGTTTTCGTTTGTAAGCATGGTCCGCTTATGCGTCCGATTCAGTCTTCGTTTTCCATCTCTAGTTTGTGCAGTTTCCGAACGTGCGATCCTGTAGTTTTGAATGTAACATGCATTAAAGTATTGAATAGCTTTGTAGTTCTGTGCTACGGATGTTATGGTCTGTGCATCCCTATGTAAGCTAAACAATGGAAAGAATAGATCCCCACCATTCAGAATATCCTAAGTATCTCCATTTCGGGCTATTAGAGGGCTCGTAAGAGTACTCTGAATTCGAAAATCAACATACGATTTTGCCACGTCGCCTTTATCTCTTCACCTTTAAATGAGCATGGAACAGTCCCTATATAAGTTTAACAATTTCGGCTAGGATTGATGGAAACAATAGTAGCCTGCTTTCAGAATATCCTAACCATGTCTATTTCGGAGCATTAGAGGGCTCGCAAGAGCACTTTGAAATCGAAAATCAATACACGATTTTGCAGGTACGCCATTATCTCTTCGTCTTTAAATGGGCATTGCACAGTCCGTATCTAAATTAAATAATTTCGGCTAGGATCGATGGAAAGAATAGATCTCCACCATTCAGAAAATCCTAAGCATGCCCATTTCGGGCTATTAGAGGGCTCCCAATAGCACTTTGAAATTTGAACAACCAATTGATAAAGGAGCGTAAACGCGAATTAAGGGTGATGTACTTTAAATACGATTTGGGGATTCGAGCGTTACTTTTACATGTAAATGTATGTCGCTTTTCCTGTCCAGAATTGTGTGCTGAATATTTTTTCTTCACTTTATGCTTTTGATTTGTTGACGGTTAAGGAGTTATAGCAGAAAAAACTTTTTTTTTTGGGGGGGGGGGGGGGGCTCATTTTTGGGTATTAAATGGAAATTGAGGTGGCTCCCCTCTGAAAACCTTTGTATTGGCCTAAGGTACCCACATGCAAAGTGTCATATTCGAAGCAGAGTAAGCACAATATTCCAGTGTACCATATGAACTAAGACGTAAAATTCTCGCAGAAAAAAGGTAGAAATGAAGATAAGATGGTTTGACCTTTTGTACATTCAGAGTCCTATGAAAGTTGCGATATCCACCCAAAACCAAAACAGGTAGTAGAGAAGTCACCAAGAGTCCAAAAAGGATCGGCCTGTGAAAGTACAGATATCATTTAACCAGGGAAAGGTCACCAAGGTTAATCCTAATAGGCAAGTTGACCATACCGAATAATACTATGGACGTTAAATGAAAACTTGAAGATTGCTACCGCGAGTAGCAATGTTCTAGTTTTCACGTAACCTTCAAACTATAATAAGTCGGTGCGATTAACTTGGCTAATATGATTAACCTTACCCTTGGTGGCCTTTTTTTGTTAAATGATATCACTACTTTCAGAGACCAATCCTTTTTTGGAAACTTGGCGGCTTCTCTTAAATCAGTTTTGGTTTTGAGTGAACACTGATTACTAGCAAACGATTTAATTTATGTGATTGAAGTCCTCACTCCACCAAAACACACAAAAGTTAATATCTCCGTTCAATATTTTTCGGCCAAACTTGACCAGATAGTAGATAACTGTGCACCGGCAAAAATAAGATACCACCCCCCCCCCAAAAAAAAACTACAAAATAAGTGATATTTGAACAAAACCCATAAGGGTGAAAGAACCTGCCAAGTTGCATCAAATCAATTTGTGTTATCAGAGAAAAAATAGCTTCCACCAAGTTGTTAGTAATGGTTGTAGCAATGGTCATGTTTTCATTTAACCTTGGATCGGTGGGATTAGCTTGGCAACTAGTCTAGCAACTTGGCAGGAGCACTACTTTGATTAGCTGAAACTTGGCGGGTTCTTTCAACCTTGTGGTTTTTGTTTCTAATACTGATTACTTTATACTGGCTACTTGCTAATTCAGCTCATATAAAATACTTTATGCGACAGATACAAATTAAATGTGGTATTCAACATCCTTTTAACTCCAATAGGTACCTTTTATGGTTTGCCTCTTGGGGAGGTATTAACTAAACAGATTGCAATCATTTATAATGCTGTTTTTTTTTGTATGATGGGAAAACGCCACCAGTGGTCGAAATAATTACCACTCTTAGTTAGTAACTGACTACCACAAATAATTGGCAACATGAACATTGTCAATAAAATGGACCTGCTACTTATTATTGATGGTTGAATGGTTGATGATGGTTATTTGTTATGAAACATGGAGGCTCATATGAAGTAGCTACTGAGCGAATCAGGCCTGATAAAGAAAAGCAATGCCAGGTCTGGGTTGGTGCTGGTGCAGGTTTTTGACATTATCAGCGAAGAGGTGGCGCAAGGAGGGATACCCCAGAAGGACCTCAAACTATACGGAGTCGTAGATGATGAATGAGCAGAAGAGGTCGAAGATGATGGAACTGATGACAACAGTAGTCAAGATGGGTCTAATTGTAGCCCAAAAAGAGTTAGTTGCTGTTAAACTACTCGAATGTCTGAATGGACAGGCCAGCAGTGATGATCTGTGCTGCGGAAGGGAAACCGTGATTTACGGCCCAGGTGCATAAGGCAGCAGTTAGCGTAGTTGGACCTAATGAAGTTAAGGCGATTTCCTCCCTCCATGGTGGTAATATCTTCCAAATAGTGCTATAAATTAGTAGCAGCGAAAATACTATTGCTGCCCTCGACTACAATTAATATCAATGGAGCGAGTGTAGAACTTCATGATTTGTGCAGCTAGCGAGTAGAGGTGCATCTCCACTGGCTGCCCTATGAAATCACTGCAAGGGATATAGCTTCGGCTTTTGAGCGGATTGGCTCACTTGAGAATCACGATCATGAGAAACTGGCGTTTCGATGATCACACTGAAACTTCGAGAGTCAGTTGTCGTTGATGACATTTTGGACATTATCTCCCTTCGAGGCATCCCAACCCTCATTTCTGAGTGGCCACCATGCTCCCTGCGCTATGGGCTGGGTGGACATTTTCGCAGTGCGTGCGCCAGCGTGTTTTGCAATGTGTGCAGTTGTTTTCGTGACCCACGCGATCTGTGCCCACACTTAAACAAAAGCGAGTTGTGCGTGTAAGCGACCGCAGGGTGCAGAGGCTCGTCAAGCGGGATATCGGTTCGGTACTGGCTTCAGAAATCCTTGCAGACCTAGTATGCCCATGGAAGAGTCAAAGAAAAGTGCTATGAGTGGCGCAGTGAATATTGTGTGTGATGCTAGTGTTCTGGGCGATGAGAATGTGATGGAAAGAAGTGTTGCGACTGAGCCAGTAGTCTCAGAGAGTGACTCCACAAGACCATTGTGTCTGCACTGCTAGCAAAGTGGAAAAGAGTTACCAGGCGTTGAAGCACAATGGGGGACCGGAAAATGATAGAAGAGGGTGTCAGAGATGCGAAGCAGATGCACGAGTATGCTAGGACCAGAAGGCTCAAAAGCCAGTATTCCTTCTGGTCCTGGAATGTCAGGGGCCTAACGAATAAGGCTAGTGAGGTTGAGGACTTATTGCACTATGTAGACGTATTAGGTGTACATGAAGCAGAGTTAGCGCAGGGTCATAGTATTATAAAAAAATGCTGATTGTGCCATGTCGAGTCCGGAGTTTCACGTCATGGTCTTCATCAGGTGGAATGTGTCCTATCTTATATTGTGTCATAAGGATGCAACTGGAATTGCTGCCTGCAGTATTCAGGTTTGGACTGGTGGCCAGTGGGTGACTGTAGTTTTCCTGCATCTAACCACTGGGCTGTCGAAAAGTGCCTGGCTTTTGTTATTGTGGCAGTTTCCTGTGCTGTGTGTAAATGTGGTGTCAAATAAGTGACAGTGGTAACAAGGAAGAAGAAGTGTGCTAAGTGGTAGTGGCGGGATGAGTTTATACCTAAGTTTAGACCTAAGTGGGTGGACAACCAATGACAGTGCAGCTTGAATGGTTGCAGAAGATGAAGGCGTAGGTGCCAGCATGCAAATTTTGATAGAAGAGGGTGTCAGAGTAAATGAGGAGCATATGCAGGAATAGGCTAGGACCAGAAGGTTCAAAAGCCAGTATTCCTTCTGGTCTTGGAATGTCACGGGCCTGACGAATAAGGCTAGTGAGGTTGAGGACTGATTGCAGTATGTAGATGTATTCGGTGTACATGAAGCAGAGTTATCGCTGGGTCACAGTATTGTCATAGAAATTGCTGATCGTGCCATGTCGATTCAGGGGTCTCATATCATGGTCTTCATGCTCTATCTTGTATTGTGTCATAAGGATGCAACTGGAATTGCTGCCTGCAGTATTTAGGTATGGACTGAAGGCCAGTGGGTGACTGGCTTTCCTGCATGTAACCACTGGGGTGTTGAAAGGTGCTTGGCTTTTGTTATTGTGGCAGTTTTATGTGCTGTGTGTTATAGCAGGAGACTTCAATACACATCACTTTGAGTGGGCTCATACCATTGTGATTTACAAGTGCGTAAGTTAACTGGCACTCAATGATCGTGATCTGAGAATTTTTCAGAATGGAACCCCAACATTTGACAGTTTACAGAAATCTGTTTCAGATTTTTTCTTGTGTTCATCTGAGATTGCTGATGCATTTATTTACCTTTGCAATCTCAGATGATCTTCACGGCAGCAAACACATGCCTGTTGTACTGTGTCCATCGGACAAATTGATGCAAATGACCTAGCCTAGATGAGCTAGGCTGGTCGCGGAAATCGGTGCATTTGGCTGTTGGTAGAATAGCTGGGCTGCACAGAGTAGGGCTGGTAGGCATAGTGTCACTCGCCGTGCTAGTGGTAAACCGTTATGGTGTACCACGAAATGCATGGTTGCTGTTAGAGATAGACGGCAAGCCTTCAGGCACTGGTAACGTTTACCGTCTACCACTGTGTGGTTTGCATATAAAGAGGTTCTTCAGGAATCAGCGTTGATCTTAGGCACTGAAAAAGCTCTGTTGCTGGTTCCATGGCTTCTTCCTTGGAGGGCTTTACGCCCTCAATGCCAGAAGATTGATATGGTCAGGTTATTCAGCCCTGACAAAGGAATCAATCGTGGTGAAGCAATGGCTGATGCATTCAGTGCACGCTTTCTGAAGTTTATTCTCTTCCTCAGGGAGGTGGCCCCCGTCAGCTTCAGCAGTAGACGAGCTCGGAGTATACTGACTTATCTTTTCATTTTGCTGAGTTTAAGGGAGCCTTGTTGAAATGCAAGACTGGGAGCGCAGCCAGGATTGACGGTGTTTGTTAAGGTTTTTTTGCTCTCCGTAGGACATGACGCCATAAGTGAGTTTCCTGCTTTTGTGCAAAGTCTCCTTGATGGTTGCGCTGTCCCACCCTCATGGATGTATACTGTGTTTGTGCTGGTTTGTAAGCGTGGGGGCCTGCTCTCCGACCTAATTAATTACAGGCTTATTGCCTGTCGTGTGCATGTAAGGTTTTCGAGCGCATGCTTGTTTGTCGCCTGTATTGGCACCTAGAGCATACTGGGTGTTTCTCCAGTCTACAATTCGGCTACAAGACAAATAGGGGTGCGTAAGATGAAATTATCGTCCTTCTATCTGGCATACAGAAATCCTGGGTTCAAGGGAATGTGATCGTTGCTTTGTTCCTTGACATCAAGGTGAGTATTGAATAGATCCAGGCGCTTCTTGATGCCATCAGTGTTGGTTGTGGGCTGTTCAATGCTATTCTTTCTTTGCTTGGTCGTCGTCCTTTTGACGCGTGGGTCAGTGGATACTGGTCATTGTAGACTCCGGTCTGATTCAGTCTACGATGACCAGTATCCACTGGTCGCTGTCACAGTCCAGTTTTTTTTCGATGGTGATCAATGCTGTTCTAAAGGAACTGCAGCAGAGTACAAATGTAGTATGCTATGCTGATGACATCGCACTGTTGTTTGTGGGAAGCAGCCCTGGTGCTCTTGTCAGTCACATTCAAGTGGCCTTGGAGTTTATTATCGATTGTCTTACTATCTGCGGTCTCTCGCTCTTTCCAGCTGAGATGGAGCTGATTGTGTTTTCGGCTATGCTGCTGTTCGTGCTGCCCCGATAAGTGTGAGCATTGGTGGCACCATTACCTCAGCATCCACTAAAATTAGGAACCTTGATGTAATTTTGGATGGCGGGCTGTCGTGGACTGCAGATATACGCGTTTTGAAAGAGAGAGTGGTTGGTCAGCTCCCTGTTCATCGTGTCCTGGCACACGGTAAAACTGTTCGGCAAGGGCATTGCTGGCTCTATTCTGGTGAATAATTGTTGGCTGAGAAGCATCGTTAGCATTTCTTTATTGTTAAGTCTATGCTTTGTCGCTGGTTTTAGGCGAATATCTCCCGGTGAAAAGCATCCCGGAAAATATCCCCCATCAATATTCTCTATTCGATTTCCCTCCCGAAAAATATTCCCCCAGAAAATATTCTCCCAGTACAAATTTCCCCTGGAAATTATCCTTCTTCACAAAAAAGTTAGAACACAGAACAAAAAACTATTAGGTTAGGTGTGGGCACGATAATCACCCTAAAGGCTCTGCCAATCATAACTGCCGGAAACTCACTACCGTATAATAATAATAATGAAACTTTTTCATTCAGTATCCACTGGGAAAAAACCACCCCCTACCGAAAATAAGTGTTTGAAAAAAAAGCTAATGTAAAAACCAACCCACTCCCCCCCCCCCCCCCCGCCCCGCCACCCCCTCCACTCACTGCCACAAATAAATGAAAATTCAGCACTCACAATGTCATGGAAAGGGAAACGAAATTCAATTTTAGGCCACGAACTGTGGGCCTTGTTCACAATAAAAATTCTAAAAGTTAAACACTAAAAAGTTAAAAACGAGGTGAGCTGGTGCAATTATTAGGCTTTGTGAGTGCTTACATGTCAGAGGGCATCTTTGTAACACATAATTTTCTTGTGTTTGGTGTATATTTAATTTCAATCCTAGAGTTCAGACTGATTTATTTTTACTTCTATGTTCGTAATTTTTTTTCCGACGTCTGTTCTTTTTTTATATTTTGGCAAATATCAATTGAATACCAGAGTGCAGTCTCATATTATTTTCGTTAATTTTTCTTCTTATTCTAGTGTTCGTATTTTTTTCAAACCTCTTTTCTATTTTTTCCAGGGGCGGGGTTTCATGGGGTTTATTTGATATTAAAAAAATTTCATTCTTAGTATTTTCCAGCAGTTAGTTTCCGGCATTTACGATTGGAGGAAGGTTTTATTCTTTAAAAAATTTTTTGGGGGGCTTTGTTCTGCTTTTGTACTTAATTAGAACGAGGGATATTTTTCTGGAGAAAATTGATATTGGGGGATATTTTCTCGTGGTATATTTCCAGCAGGGAAATCGAATGGGGGATATTTTCTCGTGGTGGTGGTGGGGGGGGGGGGGGTCACGAGGAAGATATTCGCCTAATACCCTTGTGATTGGTGGTTTTAGACTGGCATCGATCCCTAATTACAATGTTTAAAACAATGTAAAACAATAAAACTGATCGTTCATGAAGCGGTAACTACAGAATGGCTCAACCAATTAAAAAAGTTGTCTCTTTGAGGATGAAGGTTCAGGAAATTTCTGGCTTGGATAACATTTTAGATTTTAGGTAAGTGCAGTATTTTTTTTCTGAAACTGTGGCAGAACAACAACAAGTGAACATTTTCAAAATTACGTGTTGCTACCTACTTTTACTCTTGCACAGAATTTCATAATTTTTCGTAATATATACCTTCCATACTTATCTCTGCTCTCTGACCAAGTTTGGTTGAAAAAAAATGAATTGGAACGGGGATATTAGTTGTTTTAGGTTTGCTGGTGGGAGTAATTTAACACGTGGTGCGCGACCCTTCTCCCCTGACTAGCTGCTGCCTAACGTTTTGAAATCGGCGTGCGTTGATTTTCGTTTTAATATCGTGTGTGGATTCGTTATAAGACGTAAGTAAACCACAAATTGTCTAACCAACTACAAGAAAAAAGCTGAATAAATTTGAGTTTTTTTGGGAGTTGGGCTTATAAGAAAATAATTACATTTACTACTGAAAACTTGTTCTCCTACGTTTAATCCTTGTATTTCAGTAGCGTAAATAATTTTTTTTCTGGGGGAAAACTACAAATTTTGTGTCTCGCTTTACGCCCACCTGCTAGAAAACGTATGAACAGCTTACTTTTATGGGCCTGGTTCATTTCACAGTCAACCATATCACAGACACTCATTTCGATAACACTCATTCCACGGCCACGATAATTTTACAGGCATGCATTTCACCACACTCATTTCACATACATGATCATTTAACAGACATTTCGCAGATCAATTCAAAGAAATGTTGAACAACTTTTTTTCTAACTCCCTAATAGTTTTTTTTATTTTATTTCTAACACTAGCTGCTAAGGCTATACCTATCAAAAATAAAAATCTACACCAGCTAGGCTTGACCTTAATAGTAATCAAATCCGTTTATAAAACAACAACGGAACAAGGATAGAAGTTGGGAGGGAGAAGAAAAATGAGAAAAGAAAAGTAGGAACCTGTGGAACCTGTGGAGGTGGAACCTGTTGGAGGTGGGTGGGGGTAAGGGAAGGATACGAAAGGGAGTACCCGTCAACAGTTGGTTATTAGCGCCGTACTTTAACGAATCAAGTCCTATTTTGTGCAATACACTATACGCAGCTGAAGAACTGCTAAAAGTGCACAGTGCAGTACACAGGACAAATGACTGGTAGAAACAGGTATAGAGGGGGAGCAAAATATCTGTAATATTTTTTTAAAAATCTGTAGCTTAGTGAATGTCTGGGAAGCAATCGTGTGAAAAAAAAACTAGTGTACTTTTTTTTTTTTACCTTTTGACGGGTGAGTTACCGAGTATGAGAAATAAAAAAGAATTAGAGATTTTTAAAAGTCTGAAATGAATGTCTGAGATATGATCTTGTCTGTTAAATGATCGTGTCTGAGGGATTGACTGCGAAATGATCGGCTTCCACTTTTAAAGAATATTATTTTCATCCCTTTACGTGTGGAAATTTATGGCCTGAAAAAAACAAAGCTTTGAAGAAAATAGCGAATAAACATTCTCAAGCCTTTTTTTTCTGCTCGGTTCGTTTTTTAAAATTCTTTCTTTTTTTGTGGGGGGGGGGAAGAAGCTTGCTCCCTGCCTCTTCCCTGTTATTTATGCCACTGATCCACTTTACATTCCTGTTACAATTTGCATGTTTTTTTTTCATTTTTGCCATCTGTACCTTCCTAAAGCACCGAACAGAACGAACCAAATGCACCACTGTTGGTGACAGTTCAGCTCATTCACTATTATAGTCGTGTTGATATGGCTTGTTTACGTTAAACATCGTCGGTAATGATTCTGATTCCTGTACCTAGTGCATGCTCAAAAGCTCTACTACTGGCAATCACCTGTAACCATCTTCCCGAGATGGTTTGCAATTTTGCATTGCTCGCGCCTGGTTCCTTGCATTAGCGTAGCCCGGTCCAATCAGTTTGCCACGTCTGGTCACGTTAAAGGTATGACGTACCGAGTGCTCTGTTGAGCTTGATGATTTTGCTGCGCAGTGACTACAGTTTCGGAAGGTACTAAATGGCTAACACAACGTTACTGCGCACGCGCGACGTCAAGTTAGGAGCCAAACTGTCTCTAACAGTGGTGCGTTCTGTTCGCTTTGTTCGGTGGTTTATGAAGGTACTGTCTGTTGAGTAATGAAGCACACCAAGCTTAAGTCATATTTTTCCAACTGGCCAACTTTTGCTTCAAGTTCCAGGTAGTTCAGTTATTTCGAAAGCATACATTTATATTTTATCTTTTAGCAACACAGCTCTGACAATAACATGTAACAGAGGTGACAGGGTCCGAATATCTGACTGGCAGCGGCGTAAGTTGCATTTAATTTGACCATTGGCGGCTGCCAGGTTGCACCGTGACGCACACCTCTAGTCCGAACGAAATGTTCCTCAAATCGACTGTGACGCCGACCTTGCTCCTGGCGGCGGTGATTACGCACTGACCAGCGCAGACGCTGAAGTTCACATCCTGGTGTAACAAAATAATCTATCCAATAGTATGTTTCACAGTGCTCCCTCCCCCTGTAGGCACTGTTGGATACATCCAGAATTACAGGGATGACATTCCCTGTAAACAAGCATGCACGCATATCGTAAAGTTTTAATGATTATGAGGTATTACATCTACTTTCTAGCTTTAATTCTTTTCTTCCCTCTCATACTTTAACCCTCCTGGTTGTTTATCACGAGTCTCGATCGCTCTTTTTCTTTTCGTGCCTGGGTTCGAAACCTAAAAAAAGGGTGTCTGGTAAGGTTTAAATAACATAGTGGACGTGAGATCGTTTATGAATAAAACAAAAAGCACCGGTTCTAAAAAAGAACCCTGTGGAACTCCATTGGGAATATCAAATTCATTTGAGGTTAGGTCATCGAGAAAACAAGCTACACGCATTTGAATTACGTTACGAAAACCCAACGTCAAAAATAATCAGCTTGCTCCCGTCGTAGCATCCGGTGATGTTTATTCATAGTGCAGAGACAGCATTGTTAGAGAGATTTTAACAGATTTGAAACAATCGCTTGGTAAATAAGTATTTCCTGCATTACCTTTTAACAGCATGGACAACAGTTCTATCGTATTCACCGAATTTCTTGTTCGCCCAGGATCTCACAGGCACACAGGACAACCGCCGTATTTTCTCATGATGCGGTCGTTGCTGCAAAGACCTCTAACCTTCTTCACTGACACGACTTTTCTGGAATACTACGTATTTAACCTACTGGATACACGATTTCGGTTGGCTCGTTCATCATGATGCGTCCCTGAGCCACTATCATTGCAATGGGGTTCCTTTCATTGGGTACGTCCCTACCTAGCAGCGACTGGTTCTCACAAGTCCGATCCTCTACCACCCTTTCCGAACCATGGTTCGCCACCTAACAGCTCTTCAGTAGCTACAAAACCATCCATCCCTTTTCCAGTGTTACGGCACCTGTGCCAGCTCCCGCATCTAGGTCGCCATCATAACCTATGGATTCACCTAGACTTTTAGGTTCGCCTACGACTTCACCATGTCTCTTCTGCCTGGAACACGGCCCTTCACTGACGGCGGATATCTCCCCCAACTCAGCGGCTCCACCTGGGTCCTCTCCAGTGTCTCTCAACTTGCATCACCAGATTTTGTATCAGTACGACCACGGTCACCAGCAACCCTGTCCAAGATTTTTACCTAAGTTCCAGGGATTTGGAGATTGCCAGGATCTACCTTTCTCTCTTTGCCAGACATCCCCCAAGTGCATCCTCAAGAGTCCACAGAAGCCCTCTTCACCTGTAGCGTCGACATCTGCCAAGTCCTTCTTGTCCTGCACTGCATCATTGACACAACCAGCCTCGGTTCTCAGCCCAGCTTAATCGAATTACTGAACTATGATGGTTCCTGTGCGTCCATTCATTTCAACTTTCATGACGGATTTTTTTTGGAATAAAATAGCACCTAAAAAAAGAAGAAGAGCATCATTATGGATTCAACCAATTTCTGCAGCCAGTTACGGCTTAACCATAATGGTCGAGCACGTGGTTGCCTGTCATCACCTGTGCAACGTTCGTCAACGACCTATTCTTCTTCGCAACCCTCGTTGCTTTTGTGGCCTCCTGTCTTCTTCCAACGGCTGACTTTAAACTTCAGATTTGTGGCTGGTACAATCGTCCTAACTCTACTTATCCATAGATCGTTACCTGTGACATTTTCATTTTTCCTCAGTCCCCTATGTACTTTGTTTTCCACCTAGGAGCAAGTGGATTCTGTACTGGGACGACTCGGTATGGTACGACGAGGGAAAAGTAGGGAGGGGCCACAGTGGTTGCCACCAAACCCTGGTTCACCCACACGGCTAGCATGGTGCCTAACCACCAATACGATGTCCCACCTGCTATACGATCAGGATAATTGACTAACTTAATCCACCAACCAAAATCCAGGGACCCACAATTTAAAGCATAGTTACCCAAGTTCTCTCATCATTCGACCAGTAGACTTGGGTGAGTTAGGTGTGACTGTTGGCACATTCTTTCGAATTGTGCTGACTTTTATTTTATTTGGTTTTAGTTTTTAGCTTGGAACCTTACATCCTTATGACTTGTAAATTTTATTTCCATGATTCAGCTCTGCTGTTATTTTATTAATTTTTATTTTTAAGTTGTTCGACATGTTTTAAACCCTTCACATGAAAACGGTTCCGACCTGTGAACCAAAACGTCGTAATTTTGTATTTTCACCAGCACTTGATGGCTACTCTGTTTGTATTTTTAATAATTTGCTCTTGTTACTTGACTGGGGAAATGTTCCGCTCCTCCCATGCCACCATTGCCTACCAAACATCTCGTCAAATACAAAAGAAAAGAAAAACGGGTTGCCTACCTATCGGTTCGGTCAAAACACATTCGACCAAGCACTTCCCACGATAATGGTACCTGTGTCCAACTCACCTGTTACAACCACGCCGTCAGTGCAACACGTCTCGCCTTCTCTCACGATCATTTATTCCAATACGATCACCCACTCGACTACCTCAATTCCTGCTCCTCGTTTGACCTCGCAAGCGCCTCTTGGTCCAAGTTCACCAATTCCTTCATCCGCAGCAATGTATGATTTGATAATTCGGTGGCTCAATCTGTCTCCAGACGACATGGCGCACCGTGACATTAACATCGCCTCTCTTCAAGTGACCGCTGATTCTTTTAAAAAAGAATTCAAGACTTTCTGTGTGACAAATGCATCATTGTCTTTACCTGTTGCTTTTCCGGTCGTCTAATAGTATACTTACTTCTGAAGTCAACCACCTTCGCGACAAGTTATGCACCTTAAAACGAAGTTAATATTCACAAACATCTAAGTGTTTTGGCTTGCCGCTAAGCCCGCCCTGGCACATCCAATATGGCTCCAGGTCTAAGACTCGGCATGCACCTTACGGTCGATCTCCGACGACATCCAGCAATGGTCGTCCTGTCCCACCTGGTTCTCGTGATCCACGCCTTGCATCAAACGACGGTCATTCTTCACTACTTTTGTACTGTGATTTCGGCTCCTCGGAACTCTTACGTGCGTTTGCTTCTTACCCTACCCAAGGCCGTCGTCTTGCCAAGCATTACTTCTTTACCATACTGATAAAATATGTCATGTTTTCGTCTCCTATGTGTCCGTTAGTATCCTCAACACCTCTATACACCTGGATTTTTGCTGCATCCCGTGCGACCGCCTTTTCTGGTGATATCTTAAAACACCCATTTGTACTGTGTGACCCTGTATACAAACTCGTTCCTCTTCGTGCGTCCCAGGGTTTCTACCCACAACTTATTATTCTCTAACCTTCATTCGTTTTCTAAGCGTTTTCAACAGCCTCCCGGCTATCCGACCATCTTCAAGCTCTTCGGTCAGAAACCCTCTTCTGTCAAGAATTTCAACATCCTGCTAATTCAATGGATGCTTTCTGGATCATCTAGGACTTATGTATTCATGCCACTAAGGGAAATCGAGCAGCCGTTTTGTTGCAGCACATTTTTCCTTATCTCTTGAACCTGTAAGCATTTTTCATGTCTGTATCTTGCAATTTCTTGAATGGACGCTTCGGCAATCGCTAAGTTAGTTAAGTTAATGTTAATGAAAGTTCCATAGAATTACATTACGATTGATACTATATATATACACCAATAAGACTGTATGGGAAGTTTTTAAAATGATAGCAGAGGCATTGGTCTAAATCATCAGCGAGAGGGCTTCCCTCCATGCTTGCCGTTCCAGATTATGCTTATTGCTTCAGGTACAGTGGGTCCGTTGTTTCTGGGGCTACCAGCTCGTATCTAGGAAATGCTATGAATTTCAAGTAATGTATGTTTTCGTCGACATATAAAAGCATCATTTTACCAGGGGTATTTGTTTGTTGTTACCGCCATCACGAAAGGCTCTGTCCTAGGGTGTCATGTTTTGTTATTCTTTTTTGCCTATTTTAATTCATCATCGCGTACATAGCGTACATAGCGTACATTGAAAATTGATGTTTTTAGTCTTCTGTACAGTAGTACCAGCTGAGAAGACTAATGCAATGACTTTTTCCGTCCGTCCGTCCGTCGGTCTCTGTTTTCAACTTCACAACAGGACCAGACAGCAGGACCATGGTATGCACCATGAGGTTCAGTGACCTAAAATCAGTTAAAAACACGGCAAATTAAAACAACGTTGCGTTCTTAGAGTTGAAAGGCTTTCTCGAGATAACTAAATGAAATAATAACATTTGGTCGTCGCATTTAAACCATAAGGATAAAATGCAACCGAAAAACACA
The DNA here is from genome assembly GCA_023313725.1 of Lithobius niger. Taxonomy (NCBI): domain Eukaryota; kingdom Metazoa; phylum Arthropoda; class Chilopoda; order Lithobiomorpha; family Lithobiidae; genus Lithobius; species Lithobius niger. The sequence goes on along the minus strand of JAHWFP010210934.1, from coordinate 3,904 downwards.
AAATGATTATGTTAAAGACACAGAATTGCTTAATTTAAAATAGTCCCGTTTCCATGCTTGAACTAAATTCTCTGTTAGTTGCTATACGAAATTAAAACTTCAGGCAAAAGTGAGGCCTACAACCTGACAATTACGCTGAAAATCTAAAATTGGCCTAAAAGCTTTAACAACTTTTTAACCAGCACTTGTGATGGTTAATCTTTTTGATTGTATAATAGAGATCGCTGTTGCAGTGCGCGATAGAGGTGTGCGCCTCAACATATTCGGAAGTTGCGGAAATGTTCAGAAGACCAGTTGCATTTAGGTAGCTGCTGAAGCCGCTTGTTTAAATGTTCAAATGGCTCCTGGCTTACGTTTTTGTTGTGTCCTCGTTGGTGATTAGGTTTGTGTAATTCTCATGATGGTTTTATCAATGAATATATTAATGTAACTTTCAATTTCCAGCTCATTTGAAAATAGTTCCCAACAGAGTCGATTATTTAGGTGCCTTAAATTAATGAATCTTACGAATTTTTATGACGGGTGGCTGACACGTCGTGTTTTACACTGTCTTAAGGTAGTGAGTTACTTATAGCTCTTGGCAGCTTATGTAATATTGTAACACTGGAACTTTTCATCTCTTGGGTGGAAATGAACTTTTCTAAGGGAACACATAACATAAAAAGTAAAATAAAAGACGAGTAAACTATTGGCCCAAAATTGTAAAGCATGATGTTTATGTCGACATAATTAATACGATGACGTCCTTTACAGGTTTAAAGGAGTTTAAAAGATCTGTGTTTTGCGCTTGGGAAGAGAAGAGCCTCCAAAATGCACTCGTGCACACGTAAATTGCAGCGTTAAAAGATTTTAGGTATTTTCCACGAAAATTGTCCCTCTCCATCTCGAGATAACCACTGCAGTTGAAAAGGATGGTATTTTGGTTACTTCCATTTTCCCCTCTTGACTGTAAGGTGAGAATGGTTAAATAAATACAGATGCAAACCTATTTACGTTGCCTTTTGGATTAAACATGTCAGTCTGTCTGAGTGGGTAATCGAACCACTGAATTTTGAAGCCAAACCGTGTCATTAGGGTTTCAAAGGTCGTGGGTTCGATTCCCCGCTCAGGCAGTCTGACATATAAGCCCAAAAAGCAACATAAGAAGGTTTGCATCTGTATTCATGCAACAGATGCAAAGCCTTCGGTGTTCCGCCTTTAAGTGATAATGGTTTTAAGTAGGATGCAGCCAACAGTGAAAACACATAAGTAGAAGTTACGAGCTAGGATTCAATAAAGGTCTGGTTATAATAGTGGATGTTGTGGATCGAATCCACAAACGGGTTGACACCACAGATGCTTAAGTTGCGCAGGCGTATAACTGCATGTTCTTTTTCCATATTGTATTGTGAGTGGGGTGAACCAGAAATACGTTGTCAGAGAATTATAACACTATTATTAAACATATCCTGATTGACACTGTTTGAGCGTCGAATAATGGGTGAAGGTGATTCTGTTTACACTGTTAGATGAGTACGCAAATACAAGCAAAATATCGACATACATACACATAGATGTGGTAGCGTGAGAAACTTCCTTGCGTGTGGACCAGAGCATATAATTACACGACCGAGAACTAAGTTTGCTGTCGTCGATGAAAGCCTCGTAAAAGAGGTACAGGTCGATTCTGAGAGGTGAGTTACACTGACAGTCTTAGCTAGAATATAAGGTAAGTGACATCGCCATAACAGATTAGTCAAAATGTATGTATTGCTTCACTGATACAATAGCTGTCTTGACTGCTCGAAATTACACCACTGAATTAAGCGAATTGAATATCTGGTTTTTGTTATCACGTTTCCTAAATGTTTGTTATGGAATAATGTGCTGTTTTCTCGATATTTCAGTTTTTACCAAACATTTTTTTGCAATAGCATCACCTTTTGTAGCCGAATACAGGTATCTTTTGCTCCTAGTAGATTTATTATAAAATCAGACATTGTTTTGAATCAATTCGTTTTCGTCATGATAGTGATAAGATCTCTAGTTTCGTCTCATGGTTGTTGGGATCTTGGACTTGTTCAACTTCCTATTTTGTTTTCAACCTACAGGTCAGACTTTTTGCAGAAAAACATTGATTTTCTTTAATGTACGTAGCCTTCATGTCACCGATGTAGCTCTTGGTTAGTTTTATATTCTTATCAACGTTTTACGGTTATAAAATATAAATAACTAGCATCGTACCCGGCTTCGCCCGGGGATTTGTTTGACCCGTGGTTGTTTCCCAGTATTTGCTCGGTGCTGCCTGATCGTTCACTGCAATAGTAAATTTTTCTTTGTGTAACACTTCCCCTTTCCGTTAATCAATCAAATAATGGCTGTAACATAAGCACTGCCCCACGAACGGGCAATCCCCGTTCAGGCCCCTCCCCACTCCCAGTAGGGTGCGAAAAATAACTGTCCTTCGTACATGACGTAGCAACATATTGAAGATTGTCTACCGAAATCTTTGCAACAAGTAGGTACATAAGAATCAATCACTCTGTTTGTCGCGCATTTATGGCTAAAGGTAAAACCAATTCGAATAAATTTGGTAGGTATATGATGTGGTTTTCAGAAAAAAAGATGCATGAAAATGGTTTTCTGCTGAGTGATGAAAATCCGCGATGGCAACATAAAATGGTGTCCAAAAACTGGTTTCTGATTTGTACATCGAAACCATTCATGAAATTGAACAAAAACTGGTTACGGATAATATTCCGAATTAACTGTTCGTGTTCTCAAGTTTTAAAAAATCCAAATTGCAGCTGAAAATGGCCGGTTTTAGCTTTATAACTTCAGTATAATGTAGTCGGGTATTAGGCCGGAAATGACGTCTCAGGTCACGTGACCAATCAGAAGTGACAGCACGATCCAAAATTGTGGCCCCTATAGGTTGACCATTACAAGATAGCTGAGTCCCAGAATTGCGTTGGTTTCAGTGTCGGTTCGGAACAAAGTGTGTCCAGACATGTTAAAACACAAGGTTGAAGGTCAGGCGCATGGCAAAGATGGTTGAGACTTTTGTAAAGGTGACAGTCTTGCTAACTAAGCGATATTACCCGTAAAAACTCTTTGTCGTTCAATTTCACTGAAAAGTAAGCCACCGTCGTCTTTCACCTAACATCATATGCTTACCCTCGTCCTTTCCTTAACACTCTCGGCAAAAAGAAAATGGTCAACCGTGCCCGTCCACTAGACTGTGTAATGGGATAATTGTAACTCGAAGACCGTGCCAACAACCTTGAAATGAATGTACACACGCCTAATGCAAACCTCTTATTCAATCATTAGTAATTTGAGACAAGAGACAACTTCTTTTTAACGTGTTTATTCAATCTACGCTTCAAACAACAGGCATACCACTATTTACAAAGTCAAATTAAAGAGGTAACCTTAGACTGTAGTGGTAATACAGCAGGGTTATGACCTCGCCCTGTATAACATGGTGTTTCGAGTCATAACAGGCAAGACCAACTTTTTGTACGGTTTTTTAGGGGTCAGGCAGATCTACACTACCAGAATGACTGTTTTACATTGTTGTAGACATTGTCATTATGCAACAATGCCAGTCAGCATGTGCTGATGTAGACTGCAGATGTAGACTGAAAATGATTAAATGGTTTGTTTCCATCAATCCGTTATGAAAAAGATACAAAACATTAAAACAAGCTAATAAAAACTGCATGGTACGCCACAGTAGGACGAATTCGAAAAAGAAGTGAACTCGTGTGATACTTAAGGTAACGAAAGTAAAATACCCCCCCCCCAAAAAAAAAAAAAGAAAGGGACAGTAAACCAAAGCAATACCGATAACGAAAACAACAACTGTTTAGAATATATAATTACTACACTAACAATAAATACTAATCAGATGAAAAAAGGT